>MU390331.1:0-142309 GCA_022578715.1 Nemania sp. FL0916 | reverse complement strand
TTTTTATAAACGTTTAACTGTTTTAATTATTTTTTAATATTTATATAAAAAATGTTCGTAAAATTTTTTAACGAACTTTTTTTGTAAAATTTCGGGTAAATAGATCTTTTTTTTATAAACTAATTTATCCGTTTCTAACTTTTTTTTTTTACGTAGTTCCGCTAATTTTTAAAAATTATAAACTTGTTACAATTACTATAATTAAACTTCTGAAAAATCTTTAAAAATAACCCGTATACGTAAACTTTTATTTTTTTAAAAATGTAATATTTAAATACTTCGTTTAAAAACTTTAAATCTTTTTTATTTTTGTTAATTAAAAATGTTTATTTAAATATTGTTTTTTTTTTTAATATAATATATTTTAAAATTAAATTTCGCGAAAAAAATCAATTAGTTTTTATACCGTTTATTAAAGTTTTTTATAATTATAAATATAATTAAATTTTTATAATCGGAATAAATCTTAAGTAATTCTGTTGTTCTTTTTATAAAAAATTCTTACTTTTTTAATATTTTAATAATAATTAATAATTTTTTATTATAAACTAGATATTTTAATTCGGCGTTTTATAACGTTTTCGAATAATAAACTATTAAGTACTATTTTTTATTATTTTTTAATTATTCGAGTATTCCAACGATAACGCCGTTTAAAACGTCCGTTTTTAGTTTTTTTTTTTTTATTAAGTCTAATAATCGCATTACTAGGTCAGAAATAACCCTTACTTTTAACGTTTTAAATACTTTTTTAGCTTTTTTCGAAATAAAAAACGTTTTTTTTCGTACTTTTTAGTAGTATATTTCGTAAAAAGTTTTACCGGTGTTCTAAAATCTATAATTAAAACTCGTACGTAGTTTAAAAATCTTAATACTTGTTAAATATCAGTAACCGTACACGGGTTTAATATTTTCTAATTACGTATTATTTTAATTTTTAATTCTTATATTTAAATTTTCCCGGGAGTAATAATAAATCTTAAAAAATTAATATTTTAAATATATTACACGTATTTTTTTACGTTTAATCGTAGTTTCGCTTGTTAAAGTTTTTTTAAAACTATCGTTATATATTTTTTATATTTTTTTAAAATTTTCGAATAAATAAAAATATCGTTAAAATAAACAAATATAAATTTATTCAAAAACTTTCGGAATATTATTATTATTATACGTTAAAAAATTACCGGAATATTACGTAATTTTTAAAATATAACCGTATATTTATACAATTTATAAATCGTTCGTATAACGGTTTTTTATTTTTTTTTTTTTATTATTTTAATAATATAATATCCGTTAAATATATCGAATATAATAAACTATCGGGTTTAGTTAATGTTTTTTTTTATTATAACGAGAAAAATTAAAAAATGTTTATTTAAAATTATAATTACGTTTAATAAACAATAATTTATTATTATTTATTATATTAGGTTTTTTTTTTCGTTTTAAATTTATTTTCCGTCTTTTATCTTTAGTATTAATAAGACCGGGTAATTATATAATAATTTTAATTCGCGTATAAACCCTTGTTTTAAGTTTTTTTATATATAATTTTATAAAGTTTTAAATTTTTTAAAACTTATATAATAAATCTAGTATAATCTAAGTTCGTATTTTTTTTAATAAAATTTAATAATTTTAAAATCCGTGTTTAAGTAATTTATTTTTTTCCGGTATTTTAAACAAGTCTTTATATTATAAATATTTTTTTAATATTTTAATTTTTTCTGTTGTTTTTTATATTTTATTAATATTTTTAATATTTTAAATTATTGTTTTATTTTTTTATTAAATTATTAAATCGTTAATTTTTAACTATTTTATTTTAAAAATAACGTCGTAATTAGAAATATTTATAATATCGAATATAATTTATTTTTTATATTTTTATATCGATATATTAAATAGTTTAGTTTTTTTAAACATATAACTATTATTATAATTTAATTTATTCTTATCGAATATTATAATTTTATATAATTTAATTTTATATTTCCAAAATATACGATTATTTTTAATAATTCGAAATAAAATAAAATCGATTTTAAATCTTAAATTTACTAATATTCGATATTTTTTTTTATTATATTTTATTTCGATTTTTATTTGTTTTTATAAACCGTATTATATTTTTCGTAAAACTTTTGTATTTTCGGTCTTTCGTTGTTTTAATAACGAAAACCGTTTTCGTTTTTTAATTTCGTATTTTATAAAACTATTTTTTAAACTTTTATTTTTATTATCGTATATTTAAAACATTTATTATTTATATATTTATATTATTATTTAATTTAATAACCGTATTATTATTATATAGTTTTTTTTAATTGTAATAATTTTAATATTATTCGGGGTATTAATAAAACGGGGGTTTTTTATTTTATAAATAGTAGTTTAAAATCGAAATACAAGTTATACTTGTTAGTTTTATTATCGTAAGTATATTTTTTAATTATAATTAATCTATTTATAAAAATATATAAATGTTTTTTATAAACACGGGGTATTTTATTGTATAATTAAGTTTTATTATATAAATAATTATATAATTCGTATTTTTTAATTTTGTAATTTTTTTTAAATTTTAATTTAAATTATGTTTTATATAATTTATAAATAACGGGAATATAATATATATACTTTATATTAATTGTTTTTTTATTTTTATTAATATTAAAGTAAATTTTATAAACTTTAAATAATATAATATAAAATAGTTTTTCGTTATAATTATATAGATCTTTTTTTTTATTTATATTTTTTTAATTAAAAAATTTCTAATTAATATATTTTTTAACTTGTTAATATTATTTATAATAATAAAATCGTTTATAAAATATTTAATATATTTCTTTATATAAAATCCGGGTTATTTTTTTTTTAAAATTTTTATTATATAGTTTATAATTTTTAAATTAAATATAATAATAATATTTTTAATTAATTTATTTTATTAATTTTTTTAATTTAAAATAATATTTACAAGTTTTTCCGTTTAAATCGTTATAATTAAAATATTTTTTTTCGTTTAAAATAAAATTGTTTTTTTATATTATTATATATATAATAATTATACATTTTAATTCCGATTTTAAATTATATTCGTAAATCTCGGTATTGTTTTAAACGTTTTAAATTTTTTAGTTATTTTTATCGTTATTATAAATCTTTACGACTCGGGTTTTTCGGGTTTTTTACGCTTTTTTTTAAAAAACTCCTTTTTATTAATACTAAGTTATTTTTTTTTACAAACTTAAATACTAACGTTTATAATGTTTTTTTTTCTTATATTAGAAATATTCTATATTAGATATATTTTTTAATATTTGTTTTTATATTACGTTTATTTTTAGTAATTTTTTCCCCAGGTTTTCTTGTTTTATTTAAGTTTTTTAAATTTTATACCTAGTTTTCGTAATATTTGTTTATTTTTTATTTATATATTTATCGAACGATTATTTATCTGTTATAATTACGTTTTTTACGTATTTATTAAACGTTATTAATTTGTTATTTTAATATATCTCGTTTTATATTTAAATTTTTAGTTTATTAAAAAATAAAATAAACAGTGCTATTTCGGGTAGTTTTAAAATAATTATTAGTTTTTTAAACTTTATTATATAAATTACGGCGTTTTTAGTTTATTTTAACCGATATAATAGTTTTTTAACATGTTTTGTTTTTTTTTTATTACTAAACAGGTTTTTTATATAATTCTCGAATCCGGAATATATTACGAAGATTTTTTTAATTTTTAATTTTTGTTCGTTTTTTATATTTTTTAAATAGTTTTTTAAAATTAGTTTAAACTATTTTAATATTGTTTTTATTAAAAATTACGTTATTATTATAATTTTTTTAACATCCGTATTAATAATATTAATATATTAATTTATATATAAACGTGTTTAAATAAAAAATAATTTAACGTTCGTAATTCCGTTATAAACTTTAAAAAATATAAATTTAAATTTTTTAATATTTATTATATTTATATTAAATATTTGTACTATTAGTAATAATATTTGTTTTAATTGTTTATTTATTAATTTAAATAAAGTTGTTATATTTTATTATAATAATACTAGTTTTTTAATTGTTTAAATATTATAGTTTTAAATCGATTTTTTATAAGTTTATATATTAAAATCGATAAAAAGTTTTTTTTTTTTTTTAAATTTTTTTTCGTTTAAGTTTTCGTTATTAAAATCGTTATTAAAATCGTTATTATTTAAATTTTTTAAAGTTTTTTTTATAAACTCGTTATTTAAAAATAATTATTATTTTATTTAAAATTTAAAAATTAAAAATATAATATTTAAATCCGTTATTATAATTGTATTTTTAACTTATTTTTATAATTGTTTTATAATAAAAACATTTATTATTATTTATTTTTTTATTTTTTATTTTTTAATTTTAGGTTTTATAATTTATAAATAAGTTTTTTAAAACATCCGCCTGTTAGTTTTTTATAACTAGGGTATTTTTTAAATATACTTTTTAAAATCTTTTTTTTTATAATTTTTTATTATTAAAACTTTTTTATACTGATATTTATTTACTCGTATTAAGTTTTATTAATTAAAAAACTATTAAAATATAACAGACTTTTTATATAATAATATAAAAAAACGTACGGGGTTTTAATTTATAAATAATAATAAAAACTTTAAAAAATATCCGTTAAAAAGTTTTTAAAATATTTCCTATTATTTTATAATAAAAACAATTAATTTTAAATAAAAAATATATTATTTAATAAAAAAATAAATTAATAGTTAAAAAATAAAAACAAATAATTAAATATAAAAAAAACTATTATAACTATATAATAATCTTTTCTTTTTATTAAAACGTTTTTTTTTACGTTTCTTGGCCGTTTTAAATAATTAAACTTTTTAAACGTTTTAAAAACTTGTTTTTAAATGTTTTAAGTATTTTTAATATTTAATCCTTTTAAAACCGTTACGTAATTTTACTACGTACCCGGTAGCCGTAGTTTGTCTTCTGGTCCAGCCCCCCGCGTTTAGCCAACCGGCTCCCCATCACGCTTAGCCCTTCAACGGGCTATCCTTCTGTCGGTTCGTAACATTTAATAGGTTTTTTCTAAATAATACTACCAATTAGTTAAACTATTAAAGTAAATAAAAACAATCTGTTCTTTAACATATACGGAACAGTTAAATAAAAAGTTAAAAAGTTTTTACTTTTATATATATTAAACCTTAAAATATATCGTAAACGTTTTTGCGTTTTTAAATATATTATTACATACGAAGCAAAGGTTTTCTTAATCGGATGCTAGGTAGGTTAAATTCTTCGTCCAAATAGCGCTAACCCGTGAGTAGAAGTTTGGTAAAAGGTTGGGGGAATACGTACGGCCGTAACAAGTTTTAATATAATTACTTTATTACATCGGTTTATTAATAATATACTCTTTAAGTCTAAGTCGGCAACATTCTAAACATAAAAAAAACGTATTAAAATTGCTATTTCGGAAATATTGATTTATATTATATTTAATAAAGTTCCCCCGTTTAATATATAACGCGTAACCGAAAAAACATCTATAACGATATATTTATTAAAAGTTCGGCTTTATTAACTACTTAATAAAAAACAGGTAATAAATATTAAATAATGTTATAATATCGGCCGGACGGCGTTATAAAAATAAAACGTAAAGATTAACTAGATTAAAAAGAGCGCTATCGAATTTGTTCTTTTCCAATTGTATAAATCCGCCAATCAACTCGGTAGTAACAATGCCCTCTAGATCAAATATTTTATTAAAATTTATACCGTAATTAATTATTATAAATAATATTTTACTTGTTACCTAGGTTTTATCGGCTTTTTCGAAATATACTTTTTTTAATTATATTAATCGTTTTTTAAAAAACGTTCGTCTAATTTACAGTATTTTTGTAACGATTTACGATTTAATTTTTACCGAAAGGTATAAATCGTCGTATTTAAAGCGCAAGTTGGATAAATCTTGCCGTTTTTTAAATTTTTTTAAATCTTGCTTATTAACGTAAATAAGCGTTTTAATATCGCGTTAAAAAAATAATTATCAGAGTTTATTAAATAAGTTTACGTCTTTCCTTTTTATTTAATCGCCGAAAGTTATCGCTATTAAGTTGTAAAAAACCCGATATAATTAGTAACTTTTAAAATAAACGTTTTCGTTGTTCCCGAGCACGTAATTCCTTACCGGCTTTATAAAACTATTTAAAAATTTCCGGAATTAGATAAAAGCGAAAAAAAAAATACGAAAACAAAACCTATTAAATAATCGACCTCTAGTGCCAACACGTAACAAATATGGGCGTTAGCCTTTATTTTGCAGCCCCGCTATAGTAAAAATACGAGTCCATATTTCTAAATAAATTCCGTAAAATAATAAAACAATTTTTTAGTCTTTTACGTACTTTATTTAATGTAGGGGTAAAGACTTGGTTTCGCTAAGTTGTAACCGATTAAAAATATTTTTAAATAATTAGAAATCGGTTTTAAAAACGCGATTAACAAAAGCGCGTCCCGTTAATAAACTAATAAAATAAATCGGCTTATAAAAAATTATAATTATATAAAAAAAAAGTCTAAATTATAGTTAAAAATTAAACTATATAAAAAGTAAGTATATATACGTTTTATATTAGTTACGTTAGATAATCTTCCGTTTTTGTTTATTGTACTATATTTTGATTAATACGACCAGCCTTCTTTTAAAAGGATTTTTTAAATCTCGTAAAAATTTGAATCGGACTTGCTTATATTTAATATATACGATTACCCTGGGCCGGAACCTTCCGATAATAGTTATAAAAACGGCGGCGTAAAAGTTAACACGAGATTGGGGCGTGTAAGGAATATAATAAATTTGTATTTATAAAGTCCCGACGAAAACCAAAATATCGTTAAAGGTTATTTTTTTTTTCGTAAACCTCTGTTCACGGTTTAAGTTATAAAAGTTAAAAAGCTTTTTTTTAATCTACTATAGAACGGGTTAACTATAGAATTTGTATTAAAACTATATAAAGTTGTACTATATTAATCTTATATAAAGTACTATTGGTAAACCTACGGCCGTATATTTCTTTGTTTAATGTCTATTTACGCGTATTTAAAAAGTTTTCGGCCCGTTTCCGACGAAAAATTCCAATATTAGCTGCCCTAACTAGCGAACCCCACATATTATCGATCGAAAAAGCTGATTTTATACTTTGTACTCGAGTATACTCAATAAACCCGAAATATAACCGATCGCATATCGAATTATTAATATAAACTAAAAAAAAATCGCGAATAAGCTAAAAAACGTTTTTGTTTTTATATATATCGACCTAAATATTATCGGGATTAATATTATAAACTTCGTTAAAAAACCTATATAACACGTATTAATAAATAATCGAGTATTAAGCTGTTAATATACTCGTTCTAATTTTATATAACCCGCTCTCGCTCCTTTTTTATTACTAGCGTAACAAACTTTTTGTTATTCAATTATTAAGATTTTAAAAACCTTTCGTTAAACTAGTTTTATTGTTTCTAAATTTCTATGTTTTTCGAAAACGTACGCGTAAAACGAGATTTTTTAGCTTTGTCGAATATTAGTTATAAAACAACCGATACAACCGTCGCCTGTATCAGCGTTATAATTATTAAATAAGTTAAACAAAAAAAAAACAAATAAAAAACGAAAAACAAAAGAACTATTTATCCAATAAAGAACAAAAAATATCGAAAAAAACTCCTTGGGGGAAAAAACTAGGCAGTATATGTGGCCGGCTGGTTTACAAATTGCTCCTACAGTCGTATAAGTTTGGGTCCTGTTATAACTGTTAACAGCAACATTGTAAATAAATATATTCAAAACTTTTATTAACTGTAACAAAAAAACAAAAAACCGTAAGTATAACCGTAAAACCTAGACGTAAAACAGTTTTTAATATTCGCCTTTCGGGTTAACGTGCGAGTTGTCACATGACTCGTCCGCTCACCGACCTACCCCAACGATCAACTAACTACTGCATGGCTTATCTATGGGAGAGCAGACGATAGAAGAAAGTGGGGTGCTCTTAGGTGGAGAAACGATTGATTTAGGGAGGAAAAAAATAAAAAACATACAACAACAGGGATTCGCTGGTCGTCACCGACCCAACTACTAGCCTGTCCCTTACCGGCTTATCTATGGGGGAGCGGACGGGACCCCGAGTTTTCCGGTAGGTATGGTCGTATGTACCAGATTTCCGTCTAGTTTTAACTTATATACCCTAGACTTCTTAGAAGCTCTCCCTTTTGGCACATGTACGGAGTAATTAGACCTCGCATTGGATTCTCCTCACCGCGCGCCTGCAGTGGACCCAGAACAAGCACACAGCCCACTAAGGCTCCTTTTAGTGCCTACCTAGTTGAATCCGTCTACGATTTCACTCTCCTATTATAACCTTGTCATCCTTTTCTTTGAATATGTAGAATACGATCGGCTTTGGTTTTATCACACACTCGCCAGAGCAATAATTTGAGTACGAATTGTTACTTGTACCTCCGTTCCAAACGAAAGTGATACAAAGGTAATGGATTTAGAACCAAGACTTCGCTCCTGGCCCTGCATCGCCTGCCGGTAACGAGCCGCTTCAGCACCTTGCTCAAGTAGATCTCGACTGCTGCCGCCCGATGGGATAGAATCGAGCTGGTGATGGCCATTACTTCCAAAATTGAGATGTGACGTTCCTCTTGGTTGTTGAGTATCCAATATAGTTTTCATTATGTGAGATGAGGCAGTCAGGAGACATGGCTTGCTGAATGCTTTAGATTTCGTCGCCGCTATTGGCTTGCTAGGTCCAGTGGCCGACTTGGCGCCGTGGCCCGGTACACAGAACCACCGCCGCCAAGCCGGCAGTTTGGCATACAAGGCATATACAGTCCCTAGCACATTGAATGCAAGATGATCCAAGGGTTATTTCTCACCGCAGTGCTGTCAAAGCACTGCAGAATGTGCATACAAGCCTGCAATGTCGTGTTCGTTTTGTGTCCCGGACGACGGGCAGCAAAATGTACTGTACGGTACTGCGTCAAGTTCTGCCCCTGGCCGTGGCTGGTATGCATATAAACAGGCAAGTGTTCAAGGTTATCAAGAGCGACTGGTCTCCCAATTTCGCATAAGACGGATTACGGGCTTCAATTTACGCTCATATTGTCTTGCTTGAGAATATACATAACGTTCGAACTCGAAGCCCTTAGTACGATGGACTATCATTATTCCAGGATCTCCTCGATATGGGCTCAGAGCCGCGACACACTGCCATCTCCTGGCTGATGAGAATAAGCTGTATCTGAGTATCATCAGCCTTGGTGCTCGGAAAAACCGGTGCCGTGACGAACAACGACACCCAATCACTCAACTGCCGTGTCATTATGGTCGTTATGTCTATACGTCTAGGTTTTGGGTGTGCGACCTTGCCATTGGTTCTTAGCTTTGGGCGTTGATTATCCTCCTCTGGATAAATTCAGAACCAACACTACTCTCTATTGACGGGCGCGGCAAAAGGAAATTCCGCATTGCAGTCGTGATGGCTATGATCGAGCGTTCTGTAGATATGATGGTCGATGTCCGCTCGCTCTGCTTGAATGGTGCTTGCTTGTAAATCTTGATCATCCCGGACAGGTCATCAACATCGGCGTCAATTTTGCACCTCGACACTGTCAAGATGAAGACCACATTCATTGCTCAAGCCCTTGCGCTTGCCGCGCCTTCTCAGGCATACCTTCGCTTCGGATGTGCTACTCTCACCGTCCAGCGTCTCGATCCTCTCGTCGAACCAGGTGCGATTCCCTCGGCCCATCTGCACCAGATTATTGGTGGAAATGGCTTCAATGCTACCATGGATCCAACGACCGACGTCGCTGAACGCGCCACTTGCACAACTTGCACGTTCAACGAGGACTTCAGCAATTACTGGACGGCTGTACTGTACTTGGTATGTATCAATCCCCTTGATACGCTGCTGTGATTATATGCTAACGCTTCCTCAGTATGTAACATCTATCCTCATAGGCTCAGCTGCACAGCTGTAATTTATCGAGGACAAGACTTGACTCTGATGAATGGTACTTACACATACCAGCAAGGCTCGCAACGGCACATACAAGCGCGTGCCCCAGTACCCGAACTCGCTGCTCGGTAACATCAAGGGCGGCATGACGGTGTACTACATCCAACAAGACTTTTCTTCGAACGGCAACCAGAAGATCACGGCCTTCCAGAAGGTGAGCGGCGATTCGCAAACAAGCATCACTCAGAAAGCAGGCAGTTTGAATTAACATAAAATGCTCAGGGGTTCCGCATGACTGTCGGCACGCCTACGGCCGCGAACGGCAACAACCCGGGGCTCCGCTACACTTGTCTGCAGAACGTCAACACTCGGTTCCCCGAGACAGCCGACTTCCCCAAGGCGGCGTGCCCCGCTGGCATCATGGCTATCCATCACTTCCCTGCGTGAGTGAACGTCTCTCTTTCTTTCTGTCTCTCCCTTCTCTCCACGGTCTCTCCCACACACCCACCCCGTTACTGACACCCAACCGCAGATGCTGGGACGGCAAGAACCTCGACAGCCCCAACCACCAGGACCACATGTACAACACCAACCGAGGCGCGTTCACGCCCGCCGGAGCCTGCCCGGCCTCGCACCCCGTGCGCATGCCGCAGCTGGCGTACGAGACCATGTGGGACACGCGCCCGTTCAACAACAAGGCCGACTGGCCAGCCGACGGCTCTCAGCCGTTCGTATGGAGCTACCAGGACAGCACCGTAAGCTCACTGTATCTCCCAAATCCTCCCAACCTTAACCCCTCCCTCCAATCTAAATCTGAAATCCATTGTACCCCGACTCTGCTAAATACGTTTTTTTCCCTATAATTATAGGGCTACGGCACGCACGGCGACTACGTCTTCGGGTGGAAGGGCGACGCGCTGCAGCGCGCCATGGACTCCAAGGCGCTGCTCAGCAACGGCATCACCACGCAGTCCGTTGACCAGGCCAACCGGTGCACTGTTCCGAACACCGTCAATGAGGACATCGATAGCTGTGAGTGTCTCTTTCCTTCATTCCATGCCATCTTGGAAGTAATAAGAAACGAAATAAGGACTAACGCGCCATTTTCACAGGGCTCACGACTCTCCCGGGCCAGAGCGGTATGCCCATGTGAAAAAAGGTCCGTTGGGAGTAGATGGGACTATATCAATCGGGGTTAGGCGGAGGCTGTGGGATATCGTGGTAGTTACTATTTGCAGGGTGGGCGTATATACACTCTTTCACTTAAATTTAAGGACAGCTCACCTTCATTCCGTATCTGATATCCTACTGCTTCCCGTCTTCTGTACTCGCCTGGCAACTGAAAATGAATGCTCTCAGTCTCGACAGTGTCTGCGTATTTATTCGATGTCAAAGACTATCAAATGTCTAGCAACGTAGTCGAGTGTCCTTGCCGTGCTTAAGCATATTAATACAAATAATTATCGAAGAATTTCAATGGAAGCCTCTAGGATTGGAAGTTCCGGGACCTGGAAATGAAAGCCTTTATACAACTTACGACTCGCATAAAGCAGGGAGTAAAATGTGTGATGTTCTTTAGGATCCAAGCAGTAGACCTTACAGCTAGCAGAGGGGCCGGCTGGCTCGGCTATGGAGGCTCAATTCTATCACAAACTATATGTCATGGCTTAGCAGTCAGTCTAGTATAGATAAGGCCATTATCAGGTAGGAACCGCGCGAGCGAGCTCACAAGCCAATAGGGCCATTCAGTATGAAGAACATGTTCAAGCATTGTTCACACAACAAGCTTGATATAGGCTACAAAGAGAGTGTGTCATTCTAGCGGCCTCCATTAGGCACAGTACCTAGGTAGTAAGTCAGATATCCTCCTCCGCCACAGAGATCTAGTTAACAGGTAGGTACTACAATATAACACAGCCACCCCCACCGCTGGACTCGCTTTGTGCGGCTCTGAGCCTATCAATTTCAGCGTCCTTCAAGGCGATTATTGCTTTCTGCGACGCCTCCAGTTGCTGTTCCAGCTTTTGGCGTTCCTTCTCTAGCATAGCAGCATCTTGATGGTCCCCTTCCTTCTTCGCTTGTTCCAAGTCCTTCTTAACAAGAGCTAGTTCTTTTGCATGGGCAGCCTTCAAGTTTTCCATTTCCTCGTTCACTGTTTGCCCGGCTGTAGTGTCAATAAGTGACTTACCCTGCCGTAACTCTGACTGTAGTTGTAACTCTACCGTGTCCTTCATGAGAAGACTTCGGATAACTCTTATTCCATCTTCTTTGGTGTTCCTCAGCTTCTCGTGTCTAGCCCCGGCTTTCATCATACTACCCCAAAAGCCATCCTCACTTTCCAGCTCTTTGACGCGATTCTCACGTATTTTATCTTCGCCATCGTCGGTTTCGGGCCATCTCGTCGTTACCAAAACCACGTTGCGCATATTGGTCTTTCCTACTAGCCCTCGAAATGTTCGAATATTCCTGGAAGCGCTTTGTCCAACACGTACATTGTTGATGTTATACAAATAGAGCAGTCCTGTGAGCTCCCGTTTCTGCTCGCTTAGACCCGCAAGATACGTCGCAATCCGCGTCAATATTTCGCTATCATTGAGCTTGGTATCATCGAAGCCTGGCGAGTCAATGAGGCAGACTTGGTGATCATCAATAGTGAAGTATGAGCATTGAATGTCTTCAGTGCCTAAGTAACACAATGTTAGTATTATACACCAACCAACGAACAGAATTGAGAAACGGATTTTCGAGTGGTGCTCTAGCCATGGAAGGGCCGTGATGCATGACAAGCTGGCTATTTTCCGACCTCAATAATACAAAACATCGGTAGGGACTCCAATTGCAAGCTCCAATAGGGTCAGTAACATAAGACCGACTTAAACTCACAAGAGTGCAGGCTATCACTAGTTTCCAAATCCGAGCCGGATACATTATTGATGAAGGTTGTTTTTCCAGTGCCCGTCAGTCCCATAACAGCGATGAGCTTGAGTGATGCCGACATCTGAGACGTGTCGGCGGTAGAATCCATTCTTAAGAGACGAAGGGGGAAGACCTAGGTGTGCTTGCTTGTCGTGATGTTGCTGTAGCTGCGAAGTAGATTATCGCGTTAATCAAACCGACTAGCAATTGACTCTTTTATATTCAATTCTGTGCCTCGTTAATGTGCAATTCTACAGCTAAACACGAACACGAAGTGAGCTGAGCTAGAGTAGGATTGGGCAGTGATTCTCTCAAGAAAAAGAGAAAACTACTAAACCAGCGATGTAATCCCATTCTCTACCTTCAGGCAGGTAGTATTGAAGTGATAGACGGCGACCTGACTGCTCACGATAATACTGCGTGTGATATCTGACTAGTCAAGCCAATGAGAACTGAAGCAAGAATTACACGCGGCAAACAAGTAAGAACATTCGAAAAAAGGTATGATCACCACGCAATGGTATCTGAATACGGCCACAACACATAATGAGGCCTGAAGAATCCTCCATTAAGAAATCTTTCCATCATGAACGGCTCGTTCCATGACCAGGTGTCATCCAACTAGTGAGCCTGATGTATACAGAAGTATACATTGCTTGTCCAATCGGTTATCGCACAAAACTATACAGAAAATGATATGCGCTCAACCGCCTTCTCTTAGTGTGGTAAGTTCAACATTTTGTCACGGTACGTATAGAAGGGAGTGCAAACGATTAAGCGTCTGGCTTGACAGCGGTCTACTTTTGCGGTAGTGTCGTGGTAATATAGTGTAGCATTCCTGTCCCGCGACACACTTCTTCTCCAACTCTGCAATTACTACTTCGTGGACGCAAATATTGTGACATTGCACGCGTGGACAGCATTAAAGTAGGATTGGGTATATATGCATTGCGTGTATCACTTGGGTCTGAAACCTCTACATATGAGACCCCAGCCCAGTCACTGCCACGTCCGTTATTCTAATCCATATGTAATAGGGTTTCATTTCATTCTAGTCGTGGATGTGTTGTTCAAGGAGAACAGCATTTCAACCTATTCGTTATATCCTCGGGCCTAGACCTTCAGTATAGTGTGATTGAACTAATGTCCAACGGAATGATAGTGCATGTCAATATTTAGTAGATAGCACCTACATATAGATAGATACTTGGTTCCGACACAGCCTGCAGGATAGAGCTGGTGAGGCTATGACGTGACATCTCAAATGGAGTAGAAACTATGCATCCTTAGACTATATTGCCTCTCCTATTCATTGTATAATGTACATACTGAGTCTGACGCCATGAAGCTGACCGCTGTGCCAAACTTTATTGTATGGAACAAATCACGGGTTATCCAAGCAATGTCACCTCGTGATGTTCCGTTAATACACGCCAAGGAAAGCCGATCATTTCTTGATCGGGATGAAAATTGCGGCTCTGCGAAAATGGTCACACGCAGGCCACACCATGTACGTGGAGAGGCCCCCACGAAAGCTATCTTGCATTGGTTCCGACTAGTAATTCCAACCGATGCCCAACGCATGTGATTTGTGTGTAAGTTCTTAGACTTTTAGAATCGCGCAAGCACATCCATTGGAGTGAATTCCCGGAACGTGCAATACAGAGCACAAGCCCAGATTACGGGGCCAGCGTGTATGGCTAAGCTCTCACGCACGCTAATTAACAATCGGATTGTTAGCAACTATAAATATAGATAGCTTCAAATGCTGCAAACCTCTAGAGCAGCACGAAATTGTTGTTCTCCTCTGGTGTTGATGATACCCACCAACCAACCAATCAACGAACCTGTTGGAGTAAAGTACATATGGTATATTGATTCTTGTGGTACTACCTACTGAACCAGGCGATGAGCATGCATCTTGCATGCATGGAATCCCAAGCTGCGTAAAATGTATATACCAGAGAGAGGAAGGGGATCTGCTATGTAACAGCAACTCGCGTACTGTCTCAAATCCATCCTTTAACCAAATGCAATATGTACGTTTAGCATAAATCCCAGGGAGAAGTGGCAAAACTTAAAATCTTAATCGGCTTGTGCTAGCGATGATCTGCCGGATTATCTTGTAAGCTTTTTCGGCAGCGGGACAAGACGCCGTGTAGCTACCGTAAATAGGGGCTTTCTCCGACAGCAAATCGTGACTGCCCTTGTACACATGATACCTTCCTAAAGGTCTTTAGCTCCATACTCCGTAAGCAGTACCTATAAGCTACAGTCACAATCTTAAGCTTCAGGATGCCAATGGCAGCGCATGTACTCTGCCGAAACTGTGTAGTATTAGGTGTGAAAACAGGGACATCGGCCTAAAACAACATATGTCTAACTACCTCCTTAGGTACAGATGATACTCAAGGCGTTGCTAGTCTGAAATAATGCGTGACATTATTTAGACTTCCATTCCCTATATCACGTTCGTTGCGAAGCTTCAGCTCGGTCACTTCCGTTTGTGCGAGGGCAGCAATTCTATAGTTTGGTAGGACAATTCCGTTCTTGAAGAAAACATGGCCAGGTCCAAATAGCCTGGCGCGATTAAGGCGGATTTCCCAGCCAAAGTGGGCAGTCTGCTTTTGTCCCTCAAGGGGGTTGTCGGCATCTGTGCGGGATTCTTAGCATCTCCTAATAGCATGCTGAACAACGGCAACAAAAGAATTGACGTACCCCATATGATCAACAACTCGAATAATTGACCCGTAGCGTTTTGACCTGTGAAAAAAGCTTGTACTTCAACGATCTTTTCGTCCTGGTTATGCCTATCAAAGGCCACAGCATCGACGTTGGCTAGAATAGCATCCGCCACCTGTGCATTGGTGAGTCCAAGGCCGGCTGGGAAGTCGACCTTCCGAACGAAAGTGCTAATAATGTTTTGTAGCTCTCTAGCCGCAGCAGACAAACTAGTCTGGTTGCTAATATCCACGGCTGGACCTGCCATGCTGAGAAATCTATGGCGCCGTCAATGTGAAGCAAGTTTAGGGTTTCACTTATGAGGGAGTTAGGTCACCGCGAGTATATTGATCCACACGCAGGAGTACTTCACGGTATTTCTAATAGAAGACATTCTCAATAGATTTTAAGTGTAAATGGTCTTGACGAGCGTGACGCGCGGCCTAATCCCAGGCTTCGCAGTCACTAAGCAGAAGCTGTACATAGTCGCTCGTCCCGGCACGCTGCGTCTATCACTCCGCAATTTAGTCCTGTTATAATACCGCTCGCTTCGCACAGAGTTGGAAATTCATCGACCAGAACGGCCCTCTAATCTGGCCCACACTAGTCGGGGTATCCGATTTGACAGGGACAATGGCCACAATTCAATCGCCTTAACCATGTCGAGTGATCTGGACCGATCTGACCAATATGTTTGCTCCTACTGGCCACTCTATGTTTTGGAGAATGTTACTCAAAGGTAATGACGGGGTCACTGCATAAGGCCCTGGATATATCGTTCATCGGTTTATAATAAGAAAGATCTTTTTCTGATCACTGCACAAGCAGGCTGGGCCACAAACCACACATTAATGACTCCAACGCAGGGAACCGTAGGATATGTGGTATTGGGTCCAGCCTGCTTCTGTCCCATCGCTACTTGCGTTGTTCTTAATGGCTTCCGTATGGCGGCCCAACCTTATGCATAAGCACGGGTCTACTTGAGTGTTGCACGAATGGAGATCATCAAGGTATGTAGAGACAGAACCGCGAGTCGAACTGAAAAATAAGCCCGGGAACTCGCGGATCTAGATGGCTAGATCACGAGCGGAGCCTATGGAGAGCAAACAAAGCCGTGCACAGGGATGCAGCGCCACTGGTGAGGAAATCGATGGCATATCCAAGGCTCCAAGCTCCTTTCCTGGCCAGAGAACTTGTACTATGAATTGCTATGAATATGTAGGTAGTCATCCCGGATCCTAGCATATGCCTATACGAAACAATCGTTCAACACTCTGATCGCAAGAAGTTTTATCATGGCTACTCAACATGCCGAGTTCCAATCCAAGCTGGAATCCATTCGTAGCTACATTACTCAGATCCAGAGCCACATTGACAATGATCTGAATCGGAACACGGCTACTATTTCAGACCGGCTGCAATTCACGCTGGGTACGCTATTTAAACTTGCCATATTCGTTAGGGGCAACTACGATGGCCGGCCCGACGACATGAAGCAGAAGACTGAGCTTTTAAATGAGCTCACCCGCGGCTGTGACGCCGTTCATAAGATAACCTTGGGTTGTTTGACGGAGCTTGGAAACCGTCACACCGAGGTGTGTTTTAGCCAATGACCGGTCGAAATGCAGTATTGATATTGAGGATCCCACCTAGACGGTTGAATTCCGCGCGACTCAAGTCGTACCTCTGTCGGAGAATATTGACAGATTTATCGAAGAAGTGCGGGCCAAGATTGAAAGTTCTGATCAGCAAATTCAGACAGTCCGCGGGACTATTCAAAGGGAGCAAGGCGTACTTGAAAACGAAACGAAGTCTCTGCAGAAACTGTCACAAGACTTGCAATCTGCGAAGATGGGTCGTGAGGTAGTTGACATCGGGGTGAGTAGAAGTTCCCAGACATCTGTCCTTCTGACCTAACTAGCTAATTGATCACGCTTAGCTTAGCATTCTTTTCCCTATTTGGGGCATAATAAATCTCATTGATCATAGCAAAGGACCCGGCTCTGTGGCGTTAGGAAATACGGTTGACCACACCCGCAGAGCTGTTGAGATTGCCCGCAATACTCTCGAGTCGACGCATAGGACGCTTAGGGAGCTGCGACTAAAGCATTATGAGTTGTTAGATGTAGAACATACTCAAACAGCCATCGCATTGGAGCTGCCGGGACAAGCTGCCCTTGTCAATGCTGCTATCCAAAGCATGGGTGAGATCGAGGGTAGGCTCATCACAACGGAGGGGGCGGCCACTCAGGCAGCGCGGTGGGCTGCAAAGCTCAGCAATGCTGCTCTCGTAACCTCGCACTTGGTAATTTCTAAGAGGGAGTTCGTTGAAGGGATCCTAGACGTCTTAGAAGCCCTTGTGATGGATCGCAAGTCGGCTTCTGTTGCCAAGCAGATTGTTGAGGAATTGATTAACAAATACAACGGCAAGGGGATGAAAAAAGAGCTGCAGGACCGTTGCACTGCTCTCAAAGGCAACATTGGACGGTATCTCCCAAAACCCTCAGCTGGAAAGTCTGAACCCAGCGTATCCGCTCTGTCACACCGAGTTGGGTAGAATGGCATCTGCATCTATGTAGGCAATTTCAGGTATCCCTGAAATCTCAGTCACTGTGTTTCGCGAAACTGTGCGCCCATTAATAGGTGAATATCATATCTCAGTCACTTGGCCCGTTCAAGCATCCCAGAACGAGTGGACAGGTCTATCTAGCTAAGGGCGAAGGGTACGGGCATGATGGAGGGGCGCAAAATCTTGAGCCTATGGCTTCGTGCTAAATAAAAGCGGGATAATATTTCGGAGGAGTGTGTGAATGGTCAATTTGCGCTGTGAATAATAATGCCCCTAAATAAAAGAGGATAAGGGGTGAGCTCCGGCCTGTCACTAAACTTAACTAACTGACCAAGTGATTTTAAACGTCTCTGCTTTTATACTGAATCACTATAATCCACGAATATATGGGCTTCCTGTCACGGTACGCTATATAAGGGAGTACAGGCGGTCAAGTGTTAGATTTGACAACGTTCTAATTTTGCCCCGGTAGTGTAACGGTATAGTACTATACTTCTGTTCCGTCACACTTCCGTAAATTTAGCCATCGACAGAGCCGATACCGAAGCCCATTTCCCGTTGCTCATTTCAAATTTTTGACATGTAATCCAAAGTTACCATTGTGGTAATACGGGGACCGGGGAACGAGACGTAGCATTGCAGGCAGACACAACGGTTAGAATGCTTCAATGGGAATGAGACGCGTACGAGCCAAGACGAGGTGCCTCCAAGTAGCACCGAGAGTATCTCAAACCAGGACAACACTGACCGCAACCTAACGCACCCTATCATAACTCTGAGCTGCCCCCATAATTATTTTGAGGCTCTTGCTAATCAGGTCATGAGGAACAAAGGTTGTAGGCTGACGCTTCTTTGCGTAGTTTCCGGTCCACCGTCAATAATGGGATCGCCACAAGCGATTGGTCTTCGTCTCATGCAGCGACAGTCCACCTAGCCCCCAACCCAGTTTTCTGCCAAGTGTGGTTATAGCATTTTCGTGAGTTGGAGGTTCACTGGACACCATGCATCTGTATGCGTTGGGTGTTCTCAGACATGACGGGGGTTACAGGTTGCTTTTAGAGCCTCGATATTGATGTCCTGCTGCCTGATCGAACCGTTGGGCTGATATCACATACCTCTTTTCATCCAACCCCCCGAACGACCGAAACTCTCCAATCTTCTGGTCGATCACCGTGGTTGATCGGCCTTTCACGTTTGATAGTCTTTACTTTCTCGTTTCGTCATCATTTTCGTGATTCCGACATTTGACCAGGCATATAACGTTGCTCTTCGATCCCTTTCCGATCGAAAAACACGAAGAACGATATCACATCCATCCCTATTACTTTTTCTTGACAATATCATCCATAGTCGCATCAGCCCACGAGCCTTCAATATGTCTGGTGATGATTCTAAGCAGTTAGAGGTAGCCCTCAAGGCACAGTACAATCGCGACAACCGTGATGACGTTACCGACAAGGTCATTGATGAAATAAAGAGCTCCATTATCTTCCAATACAGCTGGGAGGACCTCTTGCAATCGGCACCCGTAGCGTTGACTTGCATGGGATCCTGTTTCATCGCAACCGCTTCCAACACATCCCGGTCGCTCATCCTTTCCCCTCCAGAAAAGGGGTTCAAATTCCTCGAGTAACCTACCATCAGTTTTCTCAGCTCAGAGTATGCGTTTCTGACGTCGTCCGCAGGCGGTCATCGTTGGATGGCAATCTTGTCGATAATATCAATCGTGGTCGCACCTCATTCCTTGTAGCAGAAGCGAACATGGGCTTTGTCAAAGATGCTTCGAAAAAGATTTATAATAAAGTGCGTTCATCAACCTTTCGTATTAGATAGTTTCCGGTCTTCTCATTGCTCTCTAGGTGGCAGATGTCATGGACAGTCTGGCAGGTAAGCCTTACTACCCCGTACAACCAACCCCACACACCGTAATCGAGAGTTAGGATTAACACCAAGCTCGCGCCAGATCCACCAACAGCCAAGACGCAACTGATACCGCAGCTGAACGCCATCAAGAGGGGGGCGCAAGATTGCTATGAGAAAGCCAAGAAGATTGATGAAGCTTTCGAAGATTGGCTAAACCATGCTATGGAACTTCATGCCGCCTGTGTCCAGACGCAATCCACGACAGAAGAACGATTATATGCGACCCAATTGAACATGGCCGTTGCACAGAGCCGTTTTGTAGACGCATCTGACGCGGTCAAATTTGCCAAGGAGACTCATGACAAGTTCGGCAAGCAGGTGCAACTCGCGTCGGATGCTTACAAGAAGGCCTCGGATGAGTTTCCGAGTGGGTGAGATAATACTGCCCTTATAAAAATACGCTTTTGCTAACGCCCCCAAGCTGGGACATACTGGGTCAGCAAGTTGTTGGTGCGCTTGCTGAGACCGTCACAACGGCCCTAAGCCAGGTCGTGTCGGCCGTCGCTTTCAAGGTCAACCCTGTAGCCGCGGCGAAGAGCGGCATGGATATGTTCAGCGATCTCATTCAGTAAGCATTGCCGCGCAATTTGTATCTTATATTATAGGCAAATGCACTAATGTTACCACAGCGGCGGCAAGAACAAATCGGCAGACGGTTCCGCCCCTCCGACTCCTAAGGCTCCGCCAGCTCCGAAAAGCATGGTTCCAAAACACAGCGTTGACCCGGCTTATTCCACGATAAAGAAAGATATCATCTACTTTGACCTTATCAGCAAGGTCCTTACCAAGGGAAAGGATGGCGGAGTTGACTGGGACATGGCCGCCGGCACGGATGGCACTTCCGACAGGAGCGTTTACCTCGCCCTGGCGATGCTGAAAGACTCTCAAGGCTCATACCAATCAATTTCCACGGGCGAAGAGCCCAGCCGAACCCTGCTGTCCGTTTTGGAGGTGGCTGTCACGGTTATACTCCCGACCAATTGTTTAGAGGCTGAACCAGCTAACGAATGCGTTTAGGTTGCCACTGCAGTTCAGGGTGAGGTTAACAAGTCGAAAAATACAGCCTACAAATACCCTGTAGCAGGTTCTGACGTTGTGAAAGGCTGGCAGAAATCCTTTACCGACGCGTATACATCTGCTAATAAGCTGGCGGCGGTGGCTCGTACTCTTCCTGGAGCCCCTCCCGGCGGCGTGAGTACCTCAGCCTCCTGAACTACGCCGAATGCTTTGAACCTAAACCTAATCCTCATACTAGGCGCCTCTAATGGCTGATTCCGAAGACCCGTCCATTACCGTCGCCAAGACAAACGCGAAGTCGGCGCAGGCGCAAGCAGTGCTCGAATCGGCCAAGAACCGATTAACAACAACACAGCAGCATCTCATGGGCACTCAAGAGCTTTACTTGCAATCTTCAAAGCAACTGGTTGAACAGCAAAATAAGCTTGGCGAGATCCATGCTGAGATTACTAAGCTGGGTCAGGACCAGCTTGGACTTGTGGGTTTCTCCCACCTCTATTGAGATTTCATTTCTCTGACTGTGCCCGGCGAAAACATGCTGATGGAAAATGTGCCTATAGGAAGAGACCAAAAGAATTCTCATCAGATGCATTGAGCTGATGGTTCAGCTCAAGCAACAAATCATGAATTTGTGTCGCTTCTTTTCCGCAGTTAGTCATGCGATTGAAGCTGTGACCGAATACACTGTCACACCCTTTCTCAGCCAAATCGAAGCTTCTGTTGATTACAATGGCAGAAGAGTGGGCAATTACACTCTAACTAACCTAACGTGTTCGGTAAGTAACCCTATGATCTATGACACACGCTTGTACCACTGTGAGGGCGGAGCGCGCCGACTTGTTCCAGCAACCTAAACCCGATTCGCAGTTCATCTATCAAGCCGCCATCACCATCCGCGCCTACTTCAGCGTTTTCGGTGACATTGCCAGCATGTGGGTGTCACTGTCCACGGAAAACATCATGCCGGGCCTCCAGCTGGTTGAAGAGATGATGTTGAATAGGGGCGATCCGAAAGCCGCACAGGCAAAGGCAACCAAGCTACATGATTGGAGTCTCAGAGCACAAAGAGCTGTCAAGGAACTTTCCGCCAAGGTATGGTTATACCCCATTTCTCCACAAGTAATAACACTGCTGGTTCTATTTTTCATCTCAGCGATCGGCCTACAGCGCCTATAATAACGATAGCTCGCTGACACTCAGGTCTGTTACTACCACTATAGCAACGTAGGGAGATCCAGACGTCGATGCAACAGCGTGTCAATGACATAATGGAAGTTACCAGGGAGCTTCCGCCCGTGCCAGCAGTGCAGAAAGCTATTGAAGAGGGTACAGGGGAGGTACACAAGGCTGCAGTGGAAGGTATTCAATCGAAGACAGCTACTGCCCCTATCAATCGCTTCGCGTTGAAGAGAGTTTAATCTAGGAGAGCTACAAATTCCAGAAGCAAAAAGGCGGCCCAACAGCAATAATTGTCACACTGTTATACTAATTTGACAGAGCTTTCATACAAGGTCATTGATATAACATAGTATCAGGATTTAGCACACAATGATGTTTGGTTGGTAGATATGCTAATAATAGGAGGCTAAAACCGTTTCTTGCACTTTTAACTGGGGTACTTTACCTATTGTGTAATACTTATTTTCAAGTAAAATAAAATCGAATCTGTGATCCTCCCAATAAGTAATGCTTCATTGTGGATGATTTCTACTGGCCCCTGGGGGACTGAATGAAGACATCTAAAACCTCTAGGATAAGCCTTGCGAAGGTCTTTTATCTGCCTGACACGAAGACTATAAGCGCGGAGTCGACAACTAGTTTAGCTACGGCTAGGTGATAAAAGTCTCCGATGCGCGCCCGCATCTCGCTAAAGATCTATAGTTTCTCAGTTAATACGGATATCATCCTCGAAAATTGCCGAAGTGGCCATACAGCAGAACACGTAGAAGAGGGGTTAGGTGGAAGGTTTTGCTTGTGGCTTGGATTGGCTGAATTCGCAGTATCGGCGCAAGGAGAACTGAGTCGTGACCAGCGTCAATACATTGGTGTCAGTGAGCAGACCTGAGATAGGGGCAGTGAGTGTCAGGAGAGATAGTAGAGACCGCGAGGCTTACATTAGCCCTCATCGCGCTAATATAACAAAATTCATGTCCCCAAAAGACGGCTACGTGACTATGGTAGATCAGGGAGCTTAGGAAAGAGCGAAAAAGAAAAGGCCTTAGGGTGGACGTTTCAGAATATCACTTTGGGGCGCATCACGGGTTTCTTATGATGAGCACCTAGTTCGCCCAATCTAGGGCCGGTGGGGGTGAGCGACTAACAGATTCCACAAAATACCTGCTGCTTAAGTCAATCTCACATTGCCATCGCACTTTTGACATTCTTGTTTGCATCTTGGACTGGAGTGCAGCACGCTATTGCCCATATGGGCAGTAGCATTTTACCTGCCTAGCATCAATGTAGAAAGAGACACGCCGGGACTGTGATGGTGTCTTACCAAAACACCAACTTATGTCAATAAGACGTGTACTGCCTACGAAGTGAGAGATGTTTAACACTGAGCGAATGCCGATGATGAAACACAGAGCCTAGAACAGATAGTAGCAATTTAGGCTATAGGAGTCTCTCGTCCCTAGCTCACCAACCTCCCGTCTCAATCTGCATGACGGAAGCAGTCTCCTTGCCTTACTCTGGCCAGCAACGCTGCTTGCGAACGCATTCGCCAACTTCCAGCAACAATTGAGGTATTTGCCTTAGCCTAGACGATATAGCACACGTATATAAAAACTAAATTGGCAACCACCCTCCTTTGCGAGCAACCCCTGGTGCTTAGTAGCCCACCTGGCTCGTCAAGGTAAGAACTCATCAACAACAGGCCCTTCACTAAGCTGAGCTGGTAATGCAGACCCTTGTTTAAGTCATGAACAAGCTTTTTACTACGGTATTTCTATCAGTGTGGGTATAAGTATCTTGAAATGATGGGAGGGAGTATACCGGCAAAGTGATACATAGACGGGGACTGAGATGTGCTTGGCTGATGGAGAATGTAGAGATTGCATCTATAATATGTCGAGTCATGAAGCAAAATATTGTTCTATTATATGTGTATAGTATACACAATGATGAGGAATGCCGTCGGGCGGACCCCAACACGGCGTTGAACAACAAGTTTCGCGAGTTGAGATTATACGGTAGGTTGGGTGAATTGCTCAAGTTAGCGGTCTTTCTGCTGCGATACAAAGGTACATAAGCACGAGGGCACGGGCTATATGATTCTAAGAACGGCCTTGTTTGCAGAAGTTCCCTCCTTGCACAATAACAATGTTAAGTCGAACCAGGTGTCCAGCAGGATCTGGTAATAGGAATGTGACACTTTCGAACCTGTGCCTTTACAGGGGTGCCGAACTGGGAAGTGGGAACAAGCAATGCAACGCCATGCAAGCTATTATTTCTCAATGCGGCGATATCTGCGCGATGTAGCAGCGAGTTCGAGTCGTAGCCTTGATTTTTCTCCCCCTTCCCTTGCACTCGCTTCGATCCAGGGCTACGGTTCTTCGGCACCAGAGCTATCTAGTGTGAAATCTACACCAGGTCCGACCAGGTTGGAGAGGACCTTAGCTCGTGAGATATTTCTTTCGGCTTCTACACATGGGCCTGGGTTACATGGTAGGAGGCTGATAACAAGTTGGTTTAAGCGCAAAATATACTGCACTACTATTACTTGCCGGGATAGTGTGGCACGTTTATGGTTGTTGGACTAGGTCCCAATCACAGTAGCGCCGGACCGTTTTCTCCAGCCCTGGCGCTTGGATCTTACTAAATATGAAGATGGCACGACACTACGAAGCAAGCTACACCAACACTCCACGCGTAGTATCGTGAGGCTATCTAGAGATTTAGTGTAGATTGATAGATAGATAGGTACTTCAAAGTTCATGCTAACCTAGCGAGACGGAGATACGGAGCGTCGACCTGTCTAGATTGGCGGCGTGATTGTCATAGAATGGTTAGCATGCTCCGGCGGTGATGGTTTGTGTTAGTTCGGATACTGCGTGCCGAGCGGAGTTCCTCCTCTCTTGCTTCTCGCGCGATCTCTCTCCGTCTGGGCTGGGCTTTGGAAACGGCAGATGTTTATCGAGGAGCTGGCCAAAAAATGCCTTGGGCAAAGTCACGGGAACAAATGACGCCTCGCTTCGTGGGGTTTGTCGGGATTGGCTTTTTGTGGAGTCAGAATTTCGACCAGCGCGGCTTTTGACGGGTCGTTGAACCACGTTTTCTTGGCAATCTGATGCTAATCCTGGGCCAGTCAGTACCTTAATTTTTTTTTCTCACTCGCTTCTTCTCTCTCTCCCCTGACTTTTGTCCTGACCTGGGTGGTCACCTTATCAATCTCTCATGGGTCGTTAAAGTTGGCTTTTTTTAAGTCCTCGGATATCTACGCTTGTGATTGGTCGATAGCCGTGAAGGTCGTGGGGATAAGCTCTAAATGGTGCAACCGGGGCGCCATCACGCCACCTGACTGACCGATTGACTGACGATGGAATGAGCTGACATAGAAACGCTCCGCTGGCCAGGGACGGGATGCTACGCTCTTCGAGGGGATATGCAGGCGAAATCTTGGTTCTGTCGACTATCTCATCTATCCACCCATCCACCCGTCTATCTATGCCTATCTGGTGTATTTATTTGGTGTACGGACTAGCTAATTATATGAAATACACGATAGGTAGAAAAAGGTGTTGGATCTTTTGGCACTTACACTAATAACACTAACTTGCTGTGCCCGCGATCGATGCATGTGTGTATGCGTGCATGCATGACGGCTTAGCGGGTCTACCAGGCCGGAGACCTTTGATTCGACAATTGCGGTAAATAGATTAATTACTATTTTGCATCTACACTTACATAGTAGTGTATGTGCATACATAGATTGCCTACCAGCCAGTAATTATATGCCGGGAGCACGATGAGTCCATTGAGAAGTCTGGGTAGGCTACGGCTAGACATTTTAGTCCTGCCCAAGAGGTTACGTACGTTGGGCTGTTTTCAGCTAGTGTCCACCAGCAATCCCGAAAGCCGGTGTGGTGATACTGCAGGCCGCGTTGGATGTGAATCAATCATAGACAGTGGAGGGGCGGGCTGGGGAGACGGGCATGTCCGTGAACTTTGCAACTATCGACTGTGGGTAATATATCACCGCCTACATTAGGGTCCTTCGGGTACACAGCAGACTTACATATATACATACACTAGGCTCATGCATCTAGTTGCGCTTGTTACTACCTTACGATGAATGGGGAGTATCTTATTGGAATGCTCTGGACAAGTCTGTAGCTCTGTGAGACATAGGGCTGATGATGACTTGGTGTTGAATTCTCCTACAATAGGAAGTATGATTTTCTACTCTACAATAAGCACTTGATCACTACCAAATGGGCTGAGACCTTGGGATTGGTATAGAAATCCACATACAGAAGCGCCATGGTTACCTTTCCTAACTAGGCTTTCTGCTTCTGAATGCGCGCTGCATGATGCATCGATAGACATGCATACTTTACTTGACCGCTTGAAACACAGTACTTGTGTAGGTCGCATCGTGGGCTTGGCTTATCAAACAATGTCTACAACAGCACATTAGTGTACCTAGATTAGTAGATTTGCGACCGGGATTCAACTGTGGTGTAATCCATGTAGTCCACGTATAATCGGTGATAACCATCACTATGACAGCGACAGCGGCAGTTACTGTGATGAAGAGAGTGTGTCACAAACTCAACTTCAAGTTTTGTCATTCGAGATTACGCGGCACAATGTCGGCAAGCTGCCATCCCAAGGCATGGCAGACAAGGGAGCTCGGAGTCACTTACTCAAAAGAAAGACAATCGCGCTCCTTCGCCTGGGGGAGCAAACTTGCACAACTGGGGTAATGGCCAAGTTGTAGGGCGATAAAACGGGAGTTGATATAGGCGGCAGAAGATGTCGAATTCAAGGAAAGGCTGGCCAATAGATGGTGCTGTATAGAGAATGACGTGACCAGTTCTCAAGTTTAGTGTATAACACGTGTAGACAAGCTTCTCCAGTCTCGTCTCATTTGTCTGCCGTAGCAACTTGTGGGATACGCGGGGGATTGACATGGGCTATTCGTAACTTTGACATCATGGGCAACCTGGGCAAACCAATTTGCTACTTCGGTGTTTCATCAACAAAAAGTATCTGGCAAACCGGCAGGCTACATTTGCGAATAATTGTCTTGCAGAGGCTATACGCATACGTGTTGTTGGACTGGCGGTGGTGCATCACATAAATGATGCTATAATGACTTGGATGCGACAAGCAAACTCGAACCTCTTACAGCCCCAGACGACTGGCCTTTCAAGCTGGGCCAACCGCTACTACGGTAGCACGATACACAACATACTGTAGCCGACCCCTTCAACCCCAGGTTCCTTCTAGGGATGAGACTGGAAGCCTGAAACTGCGTCTTGCGTTGATTGCATAATCCTTGATTTCCCACATTATTGGGGGCGTTTGTTATGATCGGGACAGCGGGGAAAATTCTTCTGAGCTGTCAAGATAAACAAGTAAATACATATAACATGATGCACGGGTCGATATTGATACAGAGACACGTAGAAGCCGTCTTGGAGGACTGATTGGCTATACTGGCAGGCAGTTCCTCGGCGATTTCAATCTAGGCCATCCCAGCTCTTTTAGGTGGTGTGTAAGTTATCGCCATACCTTACTTTCGTGAGGAGGTACATACATACAGAATGTAAGTAAGGAGGGTGGTGTAGGTACAATCAACCCCGCCTGCACCACCAGAAATTTGTCTGTTAGTTTGCTGTTTCTCGCCCTCGGTGCAGCGGCACTGCACCTGGGCTGCGCTACTCTACCTAGCTGGAGGCAACCGACGAAGTGGTAGGCTTTTAGCGGGGGCACGTTGGATAAGGCAACATCCGGCCGACTCGAGCGAACAGAGGCTGCCGGCGAAACCGAGGCATAGGTACGGAGTACTGCCTGCCATTCGCACTAGCCGTTAAGTATTAGGTATGGCGGGAAGTACCTACGAATGGGAAGACGATTTTATTTCTCTCTCCTTCCCGCCCCGGCTCTGCCAGCTGCATCCTTGACCAAATTTGGGGCCTTGTTTCTTGTTTGGGCGCCATAGTGACGTTTCGGACAATTGATCTGGATGTTTTCGATCTCATTCATGATCGTCCAATTCATCGGAGCATCCAGTCCATACATGGTATCTCCCTTCTCGCGCTAGGCTCAGTTCGGAGGGACTTGGAGGGTCTCTGCAGAACGACAATTGCTTTGCCTACCCCCCGCGCTTCCCCTCTGGCACCACGCTAGAGTACCTGCCTGGACACCAGCAGCGAGCTGTACCCATGTAGCAAGTACCTGGACATTAGCGTAGTGCGCTATCTCAAGGATACATCATAGCAGTCCCTAGCCTTGCCGAGCCAAGAAGTAGCGTACTCATACCTACATCAGGTAGGTACCAGGCTCGCATTGGGATTTGGCATTTGCCCTCTGTCTGTCTGTCTGTCTGTCTTTCTTTTCGAGACAACAAAGAATTGCAACCCACCAACCAACCACCACCTTCACGCCTTCACCTCAAGACGGGCATACCTAAGTAGCAGCTGTCTGCACCAGCCGGCGTCGGGAACGCACTGCACCAGCCATCACCGCCACCAGCACCGCTCATAGGCACTAGATAAGGTACGCTTCCGCATCAGCACCTCTCTTTTTGCTTGTTTCCCGGCCGATTCAGGCCTCACCCGCACACTCTTTCCGCCGAGCCTGCATTTCCGCATTTCTGCATTTCTACCCAGCTTCGGCCCAGTTTCGACCCGGCCCAGCTTCGAACCCAGCCAGCCAGCCAGCCCATGGATGCCGCATGCGGCGCTCGAGTGCAGCGTTATTGGTAACACGACAGTCGATCAGCTGCTGGATGCTGGCCCGTCAGAATTCAGGATTCTCATTATCTTCATCGTCCAACCATCTCTCTCTTACAAACTCCAAACTACAAACTCCAACTAGCGGCTGCCTCTGATACGACTCATTTTGTTGATCGTTCTCTCACCTGGCCGCTCCTTCGATTCGCTTATGCATAATTTGAGGACGCCAAATCTGCTTGTGTCTAACTCTGCCGATCCTGAATAGGTCCCTTTACTGGTCCCTATTGTTCGTGTTGCGGCCGAATCTGTTTGTCGACTCGGATAAGAACCCCCGTGTCCTCCGAGCAAACATCAAGCTATCTCGGCCCAAGCTGTTTCGGATCGTGTCTACCCCGCGGAAAAAAAACACACTGGTCGTTCTCACACCAAACATCCACGCCTGCACCCTTCGTCACCTTGAGCAAGAGCAAGGGCCAGCGAGCCCACGACTCTCTCTGCTATGTATGGCCCGGACTATGGCACGGCCAGGCGGCCCCTCGAGCCTGTGCCTCAGGCCTACTCCCACTCGAGAACGAGAACAACCTCGTCCAATACGTTTCCGACGCAATACCACGCGATGCCAATGCCTATGCCGATGCCCATGTCGGCTCACCTGCAGCAGCCCCAGCTTCCTGCCGGCCACGCGCGACGCTCGCCTTCGGTGAATACGTTTAGCACCACGTCAAGCAATCCACCACCCGCCGCCTTTCGAACGTCGCCGCCCGGCGATCTCCGTCGTAGTACGTCTTCGAGATCGACTGGGAACCAGCAGACCAGTTATGTTGCTCTGCTTCGCAAGCAGAAGGCCACGGTGTGGTCAGACCGCGCCCAGACCGAGGATCCGCGCACCCTTGCCCAGCAACGTGCCGCTAAGCAGAAAGCCGCCCAGGAAGTGACTGGTCGCGCGATCCAGGCCAGGACCTCTACGGGTATCAGTGGTGCCGGCAAGGTGGTGACTAAGTTCCGGCACCACGGGAAGCCGGGTGTTGTTGGTTATGCCCCAGAAAACACAAACTTTATGGGCGTGGGCGGCGTACCTTTACGGCTTAGCGCCACCGAGGTGGAAGGCGAGGATAGTGAGGACGACGACGTCTCTGCGCAGAAGCTGCATCACCGTAGGACGGGAAGCAGCGGGCGCAGCAGCACGGCTAGTGGCCGTCGCGGCATCGCCTATCGCACTTCAGGAGGCGTTGGGCCGGGTGGTAAGCGCTGGAGTCCGAACGATACGCCTGATAGAGGTAGCATGGTCGACGAACCCGAATACAAGCCGGGCGATGACCACATCGAGCGCACACCAAGCACTCATAGTGGCAGCAGCGCCGAGAGAGCAGACGCCTTGCCAGAACTCAGTGGCCCGAATGCCTCGAAGCTGGCAAGCAACAGTTTGTTGAACGCGGCCCTAACGAGAGAGAAGAGCGTTAAGAACCCTGAAGACCTGAAAAGGAGAGGGAGCGTGGACGAGAGGACCATGACGCTCAGCTCTGGTCGGCTTTTCATTGCCAATCCAGATCAATAAATCTGCTGCCCATCAGCATACAAGATAGGGAGGAAAACTTGGGGCCGTTTATAATACCCGGTACTGATCTATACGCCGGCCATGGCTGGTCCTGTCTGTCGGACATATCGCATTATCACGGAGTTTTACGTCGTTCGCTATTTGGATTAGCTGGTTTTGTTCTGGAGCAAGGAAAGGGGGTTGGTCAGTTTGGTTGGTCGAGGACACAAAAGGAAGAGAAACGGCACTTCATCAGCCAGCACCACACGGTCGTTTATTTGATATCATCTTTTTCTCGTCGTCCCATCTATTTCGCTACAGCGTATGAATTCTATGCAAGAAAATACCCTCGCTGCGACATCAACTTAATTCTTCTCTTTGCTCCCAATTGTCAACTTGCATGTGAATGCGAAACGCTCAAAAGCTCCAACTGCCGCTTACGACCTATCGATCCGCCTTCAAAAATGATCAAGCTCGAAATTAATGTCACGTCGTCTATTTGCTGTGGAATGAGACCAAAGCCCTCGCGAGGCTCAGGGTAGCGTTGGATAGTACCTATTTAGGTGTCTATCTGGAGGTCGAAATGTGAGTCGCTTTACATACAGAAAGTCTAGACTCACCATATCAAACAGGTCTCTGCCTCCATACCTACTGTGTTCTACATGCTGTAGTTTTTATCGTAATGTCGTACAGGATGTGATTGATCTCCTCTCTGACGTAATTTGCTTGTTTGATGTTTGCTACTCATATGTACATGCATGCGTACATATGCGAATATCTACCTCTACCGCACTACCGCCTCTCCCTTCGTAGGTCTGTAAATACCCGAGAGATAGGACGTTAGACTTACAGCCTCAGTTGCGTCTCCCGGCGGATTCGGCGCACTTAACTTAAAACTAGAGTAAGAGAAACGGTCTAAAAGGAGAGAATACATGAGCCAGGGGTGGCTGGCTGTGAGAAGCTGGACTTCGATGGTCACGTTACGTGTCTTTCGTCTCATGGCTACGTAGTGTTTAGTTTTCATTCGGAAATTTAATTTCTAGTGATATTTTGGGATTTTGAAGATGGGTGGGCAGTGATGTTGAGCCCCCCTTTTCGTCGCATTACTGCCGACGTTATCCGTCTACAGTGTAATACTGACAATCTACATGAATGTCTATCTATCTACCAATTTATCATGGCACTAGATCCATACTTCGGTGAGGTAGCACTGCCGTAGATTGAGTGTTTTCAAGTGTGATACAAACTTCGAGCCAAATGTGTACGCTTGTTACGTCACCTGCTGTTACGACGGGAACAGAGCTCGCCATTGTTTCCACGAAAGCTACGAGGGGTCAATTCTCATTAGAGCCAAATAGACCCCGGAGCCTTCGGCTCGTTAGAAGCGCGTTTGTGGTGACTCGTCATAATTATTGTGTCTTGTCTATTTTTGCTCCGTGGCCTGGACTTCGGGCTAGACCGCTGCTAACCGCATATCTATTTTCTGCATACATCTCTTTTAGGTAGCCATGTACCTGATTTACGGAGCTGAGTGTTTGCTGTATTGTATGTATTAATGGTAATCGTTGGGCGACCTACCGGGTTGTTCCTTGCTCGGAGTAAGGGGCTAGGTTAGGGATTTGTTTATCCCTAGGAGACGTTCTAGGTGGGCGGTGTGAGATGCCGGACTGGCCGGTCTTTTGATAATTATTGACTGATAGAAAGAATCATCTTGTCACGTTGCTGCAAAAAAATTGTCGAGGGCACGGCCGCATGGGTTGTCAATTGGTTAGTTGATAAGGCTGTTTCTTCGATCGTTACCCCTGAGTGATAGTTGCACACATGATACCATGGATAATAGTGTCATGAAACGCACTAGAGAACCAGTCTATGAGTTCTATATTTATCGGAGTGCTAAACAAGCATCCTCTACTACGCCCCGCGGCCTGCGCCAGCGTTCGCATTAACGAAGCTGTCGTCTTTTGCTTTTTGAACGCTGCGGCCTCGGTGCTGCAAACTCCGATTTCTACCTACCTGCCTTCCCCTTTTGCCGCTACTAGACTACTGCAGTCTGCAGCCTAGGTCTCGGCGCCGTCCGTGCAGCATGCCCGATTGCGCGGTCCGCGTCGGAGACGTACTCTCGCCGCAGGGCCCAGATGTAGAGTTGAAAAGACGCGTACATACACGCGATGAGAGACGCAGTATCAGTGGTACTATCTTAGGCCCCTTGATTCATGAGACATAGTAATTAGTAGAATATGTCGACAATGCTGTCGTGATATGTCATGTTGAATGTTGGGCCTTCGTGAAATTCAACGGCGCAGTCTAGGATTAGTGTTTCGCGTTTTGCGACATATTTTCTTGTGCGATCAAGGGTAGTCTGCACAATAAATAACTGATTTCTGCTAAAATGGTTTTGATTGCAGGACAAATCGAAATTTTGTTTGTGCAGCTCCCGTGCACATTGTCTGATGTCAACTCCGTTTCTTCATCCTTGGTCGAAAGGGCAAGAGGGTTGGAAGTTGTATAGATTATTTCGAACAATTCATATGCTCGATTTACCTAATAGATAAACCACAAGACTAAATTTAGGTATTAAGAGCCGCGGCCGGATACCGAACTCTTACGCCGTCGTCAAATATCCCGCGATACAGATACTGATGCTGCTGGTGTAGCTCAAAATTAGGGGTTTTACGATGTCCCATCCGGGTATCTCTGCAAAAGCTAATCAACTTGATATTTACATCTAGCTACCGATAAAGATATTCGGACAGCGCAGTAAATCAACATATGCTGTCGCCAAAAATGCATACATCTATCAAACAGGGCCACGTGGATGAGGCCGTCCCTGTATCTCCCTGACAACCTCCCTAGTTCGCGCATTATCCACGAAACTGAGTCCGATCAGATCCACGACCTCCTCGACGGTAAAGTAGAGACTAAGCTCACTTTCCATCCACAAATATCTGACGTCTTGAAGGTTGCTCTGCAACACCTCGCTAAGATATTTAAGTCGAAGCCAATTGCCAGCATATTCTGATGTGGATGGTACGGCATTTTTTCCACCCCCAGAAGGGAGAAATAGATCATCTAGTTCTGTTATCCGTGCGATCAGATTGGCGATGTTATAAGCGTCATCTTGCCCTATGCCTTCGAGATCCATCACATCGGAAACAATCTTAGAGGCAATCGTATCCACCAAAGAGCCCACCGCCTGGCACCAAGCAGATTTTGCTAATATCGTGGACCAGGTTGCGGCAGTTGTGCGGATGTAACCTGACGCATTCTCAACCTGTGATTGCAGATCCGAAGAGCCCAAACTGTCTTGTTGTAGTAAGCTCTGGGAGCCTCCGAGTAGATCGCGCAAAATCGTGCGGCACGTTGTCATCTCCGAAGAATAGGCGCGAGCAGCGAATAATTGCAATGCCTTCACATCATTGTCTAGTCGAAGCATAGACTTTGCTCTAGGTACTAAATCATCTCGAGCTTTCCAATTGTTGGAAACTTCGGAAAGTCGTTCGGAGAGGTATGTTGCGTCGTTGTAGAGAAACCTTTGTTCATGTTAGTTCAAGTCAGGTGCAAGCCGGGAATCTGCCCTACATATTGCCACCAGCTTCTAAAGTATAGTAATGCGGCGAGACGGCTCGAAATAGCGCCAAGACAAGCGTTGGCAAAGAGAATAGACCGGCGGCAGCGGCGGCCATGGGGTTCCCATCGTTCCTAGCCACCCGTCAGTCAAACGTGAGGCAAACGTGTCTTCATGAACATACCTGACCAAGGACGCCCCGTCCTCGAGTATAGCTAGTATCAGTGCGATAACAGGATCTGGCATTGACGATATGTTGTATGTCTCTTTTAGGGTTACTTCACGTGTAGAAGAGCTAGGTTTCGCTCCCTTATCCGTGCCTTTGGAGTCCTTGGACGGATCTGTTACCTCTTCATCATCCCCCCATCCCCACGCTGCTGCGGGATCCTCTTCTTCGCTTGGATCGTCTTGTTTGAGGTCTACATTGGCCGTTGTTGCGTCCGCTTCGTCAGCATTTCCATCATCTTCTTCACCCCAACCCCATGCATCGGCACCGTCATCATCGTCACCTTCATTAACTGGCTGTTTCGACGGATCTTGGGGGTTGGCTAAAACTTCGGTATCGTCCCACGCTGCATCCCATCCATCATGGCCAGTGGGGTTGGCGCCGTTAGAAGCAAGTTGACGCCCCTCCTCTTGGGATACGGTTTGTGTCTCAACTCGTTCAATTTCTTTCGGTGCGCCTAGGCCTTGCTCGAGTTTTGCTCGTATTGACCCCAAAGCTGTCTCCCTGCATTTAGCAAGCCACACTCTTGGGACACTCTGCACCCATTCTTGCAACTCTCCAAACCCCGAAAACTTGAAGGAGTCTAAATTTTCACAGAAGGCTTTGGTAGTATCGATAATCTTCTGAAATTTATCCATATCTTTTAGTGACGTCGGAACAGCAGGTTCTAGCCAAGAACTAATGAGGTTCGGTATGAGGTCTGGCATCATAATACTTGACAAGGAATAGACTAGATCTTCCGGCAATCGCTCTGAGAGGTACTTTACAACGATTTGTAAATCCTTGAAAAGAGACGCTACCGTTCTGTCGGCTTCTCCAGCCAGTATCAAAGCCGACTATCCATATCACTCAATTAGCACAATTCGACTAACATGACAAAGGCTTCTCACATTCTCTACCCGAATAGCGGGTATGTTTTCAAGCTCGGGGTTGGTTCTTGGACGAATGAGAATTTGATCTAGATCTTGCCATAGCGCCATCATTCTTGTATCAACTTCCTTGTACGCTTTCAGCCCAATGACTGCGTCGGCCAAGCTCATCTGCTCGTCTGGACAAAAAGGTTAGCGATACTAGTGGTTGCTTGATTTAAGCAGTATCTTACCTTCTTGCGAGTCTAATACTGCTATTTGTGAAGTGAGGGGGTCTGCCTGCACTAGTGATTTCCACACATGGTCAAACACATCGTGGACGGTAGACTTGAGCTCAAATGCTCGGATATCTAGAAGCTTCATGACTCGACATGATTTGCTAACAGGGACGCTGTCAAGGGCAGTCCAGGACTCTGATCGGCGGATCAGCGAGAAAGCACACGCCCCTTAAGTGGTCCAAGCCTTACCCTCTAGTAGATGGAGCGATTGTAGAATGCGTCTCTCGTCTCGCGCTAGCTCTACTTCGTCTAGGAGCCGGCTCACACGGGAGAGCCTAGCCAGAGCATCGTGGAGCTGGTTGTTGTAGATGGCTTCCCGTTGGAGAAAGTCAACTCGCTCTTCAGCGTCCCGTATTGTCTTGCCCGATACGTCTGGCGCTTCGGATTTGCGCACGATCTCATTCGCCCAGTTACGTGTTCGGTTTATGTCATCCTCTAGCGACTTCGCGTTTGCAATCCACAGGCTTACGTCAGAGGCGGTGTCCTCGTTGATGAGGTGAATATCGGCCTGTTGAAGATACAGTTAGACCCAGCAGCGCCCAGCGCATTCATGCCGTGGTCGTGCGCACTAACCTCGAGTTTCGACTTGGCAGCTGCTAGAGATGCAAGTGCAGGCGCAAAATGGTCGACCTGGACGTATCTTGAAGAAACGTCCTCGTCGGGAAAGACGCCATGCAGGGAGAATTCGACGAGCGCGTCGCCGATCTGGTCGTTTTCCGGATTTGCCATATCTACATAGAATCGCCCCACTGGATGCTTATGGGTCGTGTCTATACTCGGCTATCTCGGCGAGATCGCTTGGACACGGAGCATGGAGACGGCGAAATTGAAGGCCAATCGAGATAAATCTGTCGGTACGGAAGAGCGGTTCTGACTAGCCCATTAGTTCGAGAGCGTAGACGTAGATTCCATTGCGGAAAATCGTCGGTAATTTCGGTTATAGTGTGCGGTGTAGAATGATGGTTGGCATTTGGATAAGTGTCGTGATAGCTTCAGAGCAACAAGTCGAGGTGTCTATGTCATGGCAAGGTACGAAGTACACTCTGGCAGGAGCTCGGGCCAGTTGTACCACCAGAGATGGTCCAGATTAATCGTTTATCGATTAGCTACCGTAGATCGAGGAGGCTTGGCGCAACCCCACTAGGTAGGCAACAGGAGTTACATCAAGTGATAGCGGGGTAGTTCTGAATGTAGCAGCTGGGCGGACAGAACATCCCTACGGTATGCAGGTAAATGCATCAATGCCGCTCGGGTCCACAGGAGCACAGGGTTCTCAAGACGGGATCCCGGGGTTAAATAAGTAGGAGGTACTCGAACATTTCACCACAAAACTGTTCATTTTCACTATCATCACTGTTGCTATCATCTCTTTTATTTTTCATAGTAGAGTGCATAAAGGTTGTTTGACCGGTTTAACTTTTCAATCTCGCCTTTGGCTTTTCATTCGTCTACTAGTCTTTGTTAGTAAGCCAATCCTGTCCCACATCTTTATACGTTCATGTCTATCTCGACATGGACCTCACACCAAACTCACCTGAACTCTGACATACATAAGCTACCGTAGCTTGCTGCTCCAACCCTGCCATCCCATCTCCGCACAGCGTCAGCGAACATAAGCATTGTACTCGGCCTGGCCACACTGCCGGCTTTCAGGGGGACTGTGGCCGTCGGCGCCCGATCTTCATCCCGGATTCATTGGCCCTTGGCCGTGCCGCCGTCCTGCTTTAGGTATGTCAGCATTGTTGTCTGCATTCCCCATCTTCGAGTCCTGTTCTCGGATCTGTTCTTGGTGTGACTCCACGCGACCTGGTCATTTAGGCAGGCTGATATGTTAATAACTCCGCGTTATCCCATGATAGTTGATAGTCTAAACTACATAGGCTACGCTATCTCCAGAAGGCCATGGTTTGAATGGGATCACTTAGTCTGCATATCAGCCTGCTCTCCAACACTCATACCAGTATATGGCTCGTTGGTCGTCAGCATGGACGACCGTCCTAGCTGTTTTAATTGCCGCTCTAGCCCTGCTCTATTCCCGTTTCAGCGACGGCTTGGGGTAGGCTTATCCTCATATCTGGAGCTGAAGCAGGAATACCTCATGGCTACTCGTAACTTTGTATTATATACATCTTCGCATGCTGGGCAAGTGCCGTCTAGCCCGCATACTGGGGTAATGGGCTCTTCCAGTACCTACCCTGACCCCTGATGCGGATCGTTCCCTTGTACCGTAGATATCTTCTATGTTGCCTGCACCTCCATCGTCATGGATCATTCAGACTTGTCTATCTCTTCTTCATACCGTTGCGACCGCGTAGCTAACCGATCATTAGGCGAACATCGTTCACGCGCTTTCTTTCTTACAGTATGGGTTCACAGAGTTCCGGTGTTCGTTTCCGCAAGCTCCAGAGTTTTCAGACGGATTATGCACCTACCACAATCACCCAGTATGAATCAGAGCGCAGTGGTATGCAAGTCATCGTGGCCGACCGACAAGGCCCCAAAGTGAACGGATATTTCACTTTGGCCACGGAGATCTTTGACGATTCGGGTGCGCCGCACACGTTGGAACACTTGGTCTTTATGGGCTCAAAAAGCTATCGGTATAAGGGATTATTGGACAAACTAGCCTCCCGAGCCTACGGCAACACGAATGCCTGGACTGCCACCGATCACACTGCGTATACGCTAGAAACAGCTGGATGGGAAGGCTTCGCGCAGACACTGCCCGTATATCTCGAGCATTTAGTTGTACCTACCATTACCGATGCCGCATGCCTGACCGAGGTTCATCATGTTGATGCAGAAGGTAACGACGCTGGTGTCGTATACTCCGAAATGCAAGCAGTGCAATATACTAGCACGGAACTCATGGACCTTAGGGCTCGACGACTACTGTACCCTGAAAATATCGGATTTCGATATGAGACGGGAGGTATGATGGAAGCTCTCCGGGTACTAACTCCCCAAAAGATCAGAGATTTTCATCGAACCATGTATCAGCCGCGGAACATGTGTGTCATCATCGTAGGCGAAGTGGACCACCAAGACCTGCTTAAAATACTTGACTCATTTGAGGAAAGCGTTGCGCAGGATATTCCGCCGATTGATGCGCCGTTTCGTCGACCATGGATAGAATCGGCGCAACCGCCCCCACTCAAGGAAACTGTCGTTGAGACGGTCGAGTTTCCCGAAGAAGATGAATCCGTCGGAGATATTGTAGTGGCATTTTTTGGCCCTAATTGTACCGATATGACGCAAACAACCGCTCTCAGTGTCCTTCAGACATATCTCTGCGGCTCTTCAGTCGCTGTCCTGGAAAACGTGATGGTGGAAAAAGAACAACTGGCCAGCTCGATTTCCTCTTGGTGGGATGCGCGTCCAAATTCAATCATCTGGTTTCAGCCTACAGGAGTTGCCACCGAAAAGCTGCAGTTCGTTGAAGAGCGACTGTTGTCGCTGCTCCGAGAAGTGGCATCCAAGCCTTTAGATATGACTTACATTCATGAGTGCATCCAACGAGAGCGGCGTCAGGTGAAGGCAGACGCTGAAGAATCCGAGTCGTTCTATTCTAATAACATCATTACCGACTACCTTTTCGGCGCACGGGATGGTTCGACTTTAAGAGACTTGGCAAGTCTAGGCGAGTATGACCGCTTAGAGAAATGGACCGATGAGGACTGGCGAACTTTCCTGCGTACATGGATATCTGACGCCCATCATATTTCGATCTTGGGAAAACCGTCACTAGAACTTGCCAACAAGCAAAAGGCCGATGAGATCGCTCGAGTCGAAAAGAGAAAAGCAGATCTTGGGACAAAGGGATTGGAGAAACTAAAGCAAATCCTGGAAGATGCCAAGAAGCAGAACGATGTCGAAATTCCGGCTACAGTACTGGAAAAGTGGCAAGTTCCTTCGACTGAGTCCATTCATTTCATCCAGTCTCAAACCGCACGTTCCGGCCTGGCTAGAAAGTTGGGCGTGCATGAAAACTCTGCCCAGAAGCAGATTGATTGCGCATCGGCAGGAGCACCTCTCTTTCTTCAGTTCGAAGACGTCCGAACAAACTTCGTGCATATCACTGTGCATGTAGGCACGAGCAAGATCCCTGTCAAGTATAAACCATTACTCAGTCTTTTCGGTGACAATTTCTTCAACACGCCTATCACACGGAATGGCCAACGCATTGACTTCGAGCAAGTTGTGATGGAACTCGAAAAGGATACGATCAGCTACAGCTTAGAATCCGGCACGAAATTCGGAGATTCCGAGAGCCTGTTAATTCGCTTGCAAGTCGAGCCCGAAAAATATGCAACAGCTATCGAATGGATACGTACTATGATGTTTGACAGCATATTTGACGTAACTCGTCTAAAAGCTGCTGTTTCGAAGCAGCTAGCGGATATCCCCGAGTCTAAACGGGATGGTAGAACGATGGCCAACGAGGTCGAGATTGCTCTCCATAATCATGCTTCCTCTTTGCTTGCGGCAAGAAGAACCCTCGTCAAAGCTACTTATATGAAACGGCTGAAGAAGATTCTCCAAAACGACCCGGACACCGCTGTCGCTTGGCTTGAAGAAGTCCGAAAAAGCTTGTTCACCTCAGACAACATCCGTGTCCTTGTCACTAGCGATGTCTCCCAGTCGAAGGTACCCGAACCAGTAAAGACATGGGATCTACTATGCAAATCCCTCGCTACAGTTCCCCAGGAGATCCAGCCGATCGTCAAATCCTCTACGCTCCTCAATAGAGAGGGACGTAACCCCGGCTCTATTGGCGCAACCATCATCCCGATGACTACTCTGGACAGTTCATATTCTGTTAGCTCAGGCAAAGGCATATCATCATTCACCGACCCAGCTGTGCCAGCCCTCCTTGTCGCGGTACAATACTTAGAGACGGTGGAAGGTACTCTATGGAATGCCGTCCGGGGAAATGGTCTTGCCTATGGCGTATATTTTGCCAAGGAGTTGGACGGCGGTTACCTACACTTTAAAGTGTATCGTTCCCCCTCCGCTTCCAAAGCTATCCTCGCAGCGCGTGATGCTATTGCAGCACTAGTGAATGGGACGGTGGCATTTGAGAAACCGATGATTGAGGGGGCTATTAGCCAGCTGGTCATGGGCTTTGCGGATGAACAGTCCACGATGTCAACTGCGGCTGTGCAGAATTACGTCACCGGTGTCGTCCGCGGCCTTGAGCCAGACTATAATACCCAAATGCTCGCCAAGGTTCGTGCTGTGACGGTTGACGACATTAAGGAAGCCATGAAGACTTGGCTACTCCCGATATTCGAGCCGGGCAAGAGTAACATAGTGGTATGCTGTGCGCATGTCATGGTTGAGGTAAGATTCCTTTATACTCTTCATGCGTAGCTAAGTAACATGTGTAATGCTGACAAGAGTTGTAGAAACTGGAGAAGGAGCTCCAGGAGATGGGGTACGCGACTCGTACCAAACAATTATCCGACTTCTATGACGACTATGGCTTGGAATCCCCTGATGGCGAGGAAGATGAAGACGAAGACGAAGATGAGGACGAAGATGGAGACACGGGGTCGGATGTATCGGGCGATGACGATGGTGGCGAGTCTGGAGACTCTGATATGTCCGACAATTAGTTTCCAAATCTCGTAAACTGCCTAGGGTTACGTGTGGCGTGATTAACATGATGGAGTCCCCGTAGTAGCGAGAGGGAACGTGAGCATCGGGATGGTTAGATTGGGAAACATTGTCACCTTCCAAATCTATGAGTATGTGTGTGTAATCGGCGCACAGCTAGAAAAGAGGATCAGGAGATTATCTGCTTATGAGCACATATGGATTATATGATGTTCTACTTAACTAGCATCATGATAGTTCGTTGTGCGCACATTAGTTATGCGCATTACCCTTTGTTGTTCCAGAAGTCTATTTGAGGACTACCAACTGCAATTGTCTGCCGCAGAAATGTGTCCGGAGGTAGCTACCAGAATTGCCAGGTAGGTAGTATTAGCACTATTTGGAGGCATCAACATCGGATGCGTTCCGTAGATCAAAGAAGTCGAAAACAGGTTCCCCAACCGCGTGTTCTCGTGCTTCTCGTCGCGAATGGGTAAAGAAAAGCGAACATGTACTGACCAAACATCTATCACCTACTTAAAAGCACGTATACTCGCCCTTAGAATGCCAATGTGTGTGCCGAGTATCACTGTAGAATCGCAGCATGCAAGACATAATACATCTCAAGCGCATGTTCCAACAACGGTCATGATCACGGCAAAGAGCTAGCTAGCTCAGTGGAAGAGCGCCGGGCTCATAACCCGGAGGTCGATTGATCGAAACAATCGCTAGCTATTACTGAACTTTTTTTTTTTTTTTTTTTTTTTTTTGCAGTCCCGTTTTGCAAATCGTTTTTTTTTTTCCAACGACCACGCCTGAACTGGGAAATTAACATCCACAATGCCGGGAAATTCCCACTTAAGCGCCCCATTTTCAGCTCTATGGTCATTAGCCCATTTGAGACAGCCTAACCTTCTTAGGGTAGGACACCGATACGGCTTTAGATTCCGAGATGTTGGGTCGAATCACATTGTTCTCACCTCATCACACGCCAAACGACCCAATCACATGATAATGAATGTCCGATTGACGCAATAAGAGACTGTACCCAGATGATACTGGGTATCTTAATAACCTGCCGTGTTCTTATTCCATAAGTGCCTTGGGTATCATCTTCCAAATAATCTTTTTCGCCTACACCATATGGGCTCTATTGAAGCTCACAACGCCAACTCAGTGATTCTATCCGCTCATACCCGGCTCGACACTAATACCGAAGGTGCCCCATCCGCTGCTGTCTCAGGTACATTAATGGGTCGTTCCGACTGGTTGGATCGTCGGTGACCCAACGTGCGCATCGAATAGTCGGATGAGGGCGAGTGATAGCCTCTAAGCGTTATTCGGCTCCAGAATAAGCGACGATACTCGCGATCCTTGTCAGTTGGGGAGACTAAAAACCGGTAAGACGGTAGCATGCACATCATCACGGCAATGATGAGTTCGATGTAGGCGTAGAGATTGGTGAGAGCGAAGTTTTCCGTAAATAGTTTCACCGTCCGAACCGTGTCAAAGGCGATAGTGATTGCAGCCAAGCTGAAAATGCTAGTTACTGCCAGCCTCTGTCGGACAGGCATATTTAAACACCAGATGACGGGTATAGGAAGCAAGGCCACTACACACAAGACGAGTAAGCGACGGTCTCAAAGCGGACACTAGACGCCGTGTTTCGCGTCGAATACATACCAGCAAGATCGGAAGTAACATTGAAAAAATAGTCGACCCATATGTACCTGATATCCAGGCCCTTGACATATGCCGACGTGCATACATCTGTGCTTGAGTATTAGCAATTAACACCGCGTAGACAGGGATGTTGAAAAATGACGTGACACTTACCATATGAGAAGAGATTCCGAACATCACCGCATTCGCCAAAGACTCCAATAAGGCAAATACCAAAACTCAAGACGATATACGTGGTCACCACAATCCAGGCGATGCGGTATCGACCGTTAGGGCCGAAGACGACTCTATAAAGAAAGAGAAAGGATAGTTTCGCGCAATAGAGCCCGATCCAGAAGAATAATTCGCCCGCAAGATTCCACTTGCGAAGTGTGATAGTTATGTCTATCAGCTCGGGGAGAGGAGGCGTTGGAACTTCTCCAACTATTATCGCACCTGACTTGTAGTTAATGGGATTCGGAAGTGTCGCCACGATGATCGCAAGTACCATGACGAACCATGCCACCGCGCTGAAGAAGTCATCCAAGTGGAACGTCTTGACGAGGATGCACCGTATTGATAAGCGGCCGATGAATAGCACAGTTGTCACAGCTGCTAGTGTCCACAGTACAGCCTGGTGAATATCTAGTTAGCTAAATGTGTTGAACAGCAAAGGGCAGACTATTGAAGACATTGTACTTCGTAGTTCGTTGATGCATGCCGTTCTCGTTCTTTTTTACAAAAGATTAATACTTACTAGAAAGCCCCTTTCCGATATTCCCTGTCCAGAGTCGCCCATTTCTAGTGATGTTCAAGGTGCCACATCCACTAGCAGCAGAACGGAATTTTTTGCATTAGTTAGGAAGAGACTGATGATAAGAGTCTGCAATGGAACTTCAAAGTTAAAGGATACCGCAGGCTCCTAAGAAACAGATAGGCCGCTGCGTATCTTCGCTACTGAGAACCGAGATACGAGTCTAGGAAGACAACAATTATAGAACATCGATTAAGAGATCTCATGGGTTGGGTAAAATCAGAGGTGGCGGGGTTAATTACTTCGAATTGAGCTCGAGCTGGACTAACAAGACTAAATCATATGGGTGTGTATCACAAATTTCATCTGCCCATCGCTGAATTCTCTAAGGAAACCGGTATCCCTTGTGCTGTACTAGGCAGATTCACCAATCAAGGGGGGGCTTAAATCCGATAGTCGTACTTTCAAAAGTCCACTCCCTCTTAAACTACCAATTGCCTCATGTTATTCATGGGTAGCCTGTCCAAGTTCCGGATGTTTTCCGGTATCGTGCGATCGAAGCGGGTCAGCGAATGCGGACTGGGGGCTTTTCAGCGAATAGAGCGATAGTTTCCCAAGTAGCACAAAATGCATCCCTCCCGCTGAGGGGAACTTTCTTCAATGTTGTTATTTGATATGGTAATTACTACACCCGAATTCCAACATTGCCCTACACACCAAACCACGCCATCACCAGGAAATACATCCTCGTAGGTTGGTTCTTTTGATTCATGCCGGTGCATTGCCCAACCCCGCAAGATACGAAAAATTGAACGAAATCTCGGCGCGTTGAAGATCATGCCATACCAGTCTCACACCGGAGCAAGGGCTATTCCCACAGTTGACCTGTCACCATTCCTCGATAGCGCTGTACCACCACCCCAGAACCACGATCAATTGCAGGCAGGACGCTCTCTGGTACAAGCTCTTCATTATTTGGGCTTCGTTGAAGTTATTGGTCATGGGATTAGTCAAGGGGAGATTGATGAGGCTCTCACATGGACGAAGAAACTCTTTGCTCTGCCATATGCCGAGAAAATGAAAGCACCTCACCCCCCTGGGCCAATTCCCCATCGAGGATATTCTGGTATTGGTAAAGAGAAAGTTTATTCTCGAGACGATGTCAAGACGCATGGTAACGAGATTGACGTGGGGCAGAGTCTGCGTAAGATTTCAGACTTCAAGGTGAGCCACGGCCTGTTTACGATAACTTCTCTCCTGTTGAATAACAATCTGTGTTAATGTTCGATAAGGAGAGCTACGAGATTGGCAGCGAAATAGATCCTGTTCAACAGAACATATGGCTGCCGGATGATGTTCTTCCCGACTTTCGGTCATATATGACAACCCTGTATGAGAAGCTTGCTAAAGTGGGTAAGATGGTGTTGCACGCGATTGGCATTGGTTTAGGTCTTGACGGACCGGCACTTACTAGCCTCATGGATCTGATGTCGGATCGCCACTGTCAACTCCGCCTTCTTCATTATCCGGCCATAGGGAAGGAAAAATTGCAGAATGAGCTCCTGGCGCGATTGCCAGCTCATCACGACTGGGGGTGAGTAATTATTGAGTAATGCTTTGCAGATTCCAAATAATTAGTGGCAATTCCTCACTGTTGGTCTGCAGGACATTCACAATGCTCTTCCAAGACAGTCAGGGGGGCCTCGAACTCAAGGAACCCACTGGTCAAACATTTCTAAAGGCCAAGCCCAGGGATGGTGCTTTTCTTCTCAACATAGGAGACATGCTGCAGCGCTTCACTAACGGTGAGTGCTTTGCTCTGCGACAATTCAATTTGATGCTAACAATTCCTTTTTCTTTTGCACAGATTACTTCATCTCTGCGGTTCATGCAGTATCTGTCCCCAACCCCGACTCAGTGCCACCAAGCGGTGTTCCACCTCGCTACTCCATCCCGTTCTTCGTCTGCCCTGACTTTTCGCATACTGTCTCAACACTACCCAAATTCGTCAATGATGCCACGCCAGCAAAATACGAGCCGGTGAGATTTGACCAATACGGCTCTATGGTTAGCCAATATCAATATCAGGAGAATTGATCATTTGTACATAGTTGGATTAATGATTTGTCTTGTAATGCAGACTTTGGGTCTTCCTCATACATCCCCTAAGCTCTATCCTTTTCAACTCGATATGTTTTCTTTGAAGGAAAGATTTATATATGAGATAGCTTGGAACAGTTGGTCTTTGAGAATATCCAGTAGTCCTTTGTGCGTATCATATTACTTCGGTATTACCCTGTTCGACATTAATATGTTTTCCTGCTGGTTGGCGTGAGGTCTCTATGACGGCTCATTGACCCATTTCTCGCAACACAACGGATACAATAGTGTGAAGTATTGGTAGTGGAGAGCATGAGGGTTGGGGGATGAAGGATGAGGGTCGAGGTTGAGTGATGAGTCGAGGGATGAGGATTAAGCTTGGCACCGCCTAACCTCAGTTGGTTACCGAGTAAGTACTACAGTTCTTTGATTGGTTGAAACAATCAAATTGTACGAGCAGCCTGCCCTTTCGGGTTAAATCGACTAGCCTAGGGTAGGAAATGCTCACCTACACGCTATCTTCCAATGATTATTATTTTGTTTGTTTCAAGGAAGCACAAGTATATCCTCCCTTAAGTAACTAATTCTATCCGATTTCGGCGCTTAGCCTTGTATGTGGTGTCAAAAATTCTGTTCTTTCGTCAGGGTCCTTAGCACCAACTGTGTATTACCCAAATACGGCGCTTACAAGTCGGACTGTGATCGAGCGTCTGCCATATTGAGCCGATGGGCTGAACTTTCCCAAGTCGGAATTCAGTTATTATAGTATGTGTGGCATGTCTGCGGCCCGCCTTACCTGTAAAGCTCTATTTCAGGGATCAGCTAAGCCTTTCCGGATCATGTCGGCGGCATGCAAATGGGCACGGTCGGAAATCTTTGATAAGCACCTGCACGGGGCATTCCTGAAGGGTCTCTCAGTTTAGGGTAGAGGTCACGGGATCATATTGCACCAGGCCAGCAGTGGCCAGGAGACGTGTTGTTGAAAAACCCATGTACCGTGATAGGAAGAGCTTAGGGGCGACGTACCAATGTACTGTGTCACGGAATATTACCCGGAGGCTCGGCAGTGAGAACTACAGATTTCACCCCGGAATTGTGGATGTTACGGGCGCACTCGCACCGCCTTGGCACATATTTCACTACATATTAATAAATATCTGGGCGGTGAGTGGTCTTCCACGAGCTCTGGAGCAAGGCATCGTTGTAATAGGTATAATTATCTTTCAGGCGTCAAGTAAGGATAGAACTTATCGCGAGAAGGAATAAAAAAGAACCGTATCCCACCTCGTAACCCTAGGAATACTGAATCAGGAATCATCTTGTAGTATTTTTGCCTCCTCCTCGAATATCATCGCATCTCTGAAGTCCGTCATTATGCATTACCCAACAGTTGTGTCAGCTGTACTCCTCACAGCTACAACATCAGCCCACACAATCTTTTGCCAGCTCAAGACGGATGCGCAAACCTATGGTATGTATGATTGTGTCTTCGGAACAAGCAAGAACTGAGTGGCTGACATCATATGAACAAAGGTGTTTCTTACGGCATTCGTACGCCATCATACGATGGAGTAAGTCCTTCAAGAAAATACGTACCACAAGCTTCAAGCTGGGCTTCGAAAGATATAGCTTTATGACTTGTAATTCATTATTCTGACTCTTCAAAGCCTCAAACGGACGTGAGCTCGTCCAACCTGGCTTGCAATGGGCCGCCCAACCCAACAACGCCTTCAAGCAACATCATCGAGGTAAAGGCTGGCAGCACGGTCAGCGCTATTTGGCGCCATACGCTTCAATGTGAGAATTTTCTACGCAAACATTCTTTTATCGATCGAAGTTGTTGACAAGTCCTGGTAGCGGGATCAAACGATGTAATGGATCCCTCGCATAAGGTAAGCTTATAAGAATCTTTAGTCTTTACTCTCACCCTTGTGTTGGACAGCCACTTACTATGAACAAGGGCCCTGTGATCGCATACCTGAAAAAGGTTAGCGATGCCACAAAGGACAGCGGTGTCGGCGGCGGCTGGTAAGTGTTCTCTTTATATCTAAACTAGGTGCCCCTATCTTACGGGGAAGAGTTAAAATGTAGAAATAATACTAACTCACTGGTATACAGGTTCAAGATCCAAGAGTCCGGCTTCAGTAACGGTGTATGGGGTACCGATACGGTGATCAACAACGGCGGAAACCAGCAAATCAAGATCCCCGACTGCATCGAAGATGGGCAATACCTCTTGCGCGCAGAGATGATTGCTCTCCATGGTGCCAGATCTACCAATGGAGCTCAGCTTTACGTAGGTTATCAAGACAAACACATGAAAGGCTCGTACTGATGTGTTCCTAGATGGAATGCGCCCAGATCAACGTAACCGGAGGGAAGGCGTCGAAGACACCTACCACAGCGAGCATTCCCGGCATCTACAAGGTAAGTCTTCGAGTGAGAAAGCTTGACCATGAAAGATAAGAGGCTGACGAAGACATGATAACAGTCTAACGACCCCGGCCTACTGATCGACATCTAGTATGTATCCCCGAGCGGAGTGTACCTACTCCTTATGTGTCGCATATCACTGGGAAACTCCAATACTATCTCGGCCATAAATGGAAATCACTGACAGTTTTTCTCTTGTAGCGGCAAGCCCCCTAGCGCGAGCAACCCTTACAAGATCCCCGGTATGTAGAATCGTTCGATGAGAAGTATGGGCACAGCGTGCAACTAACAATCGTGTCTAGGCCCGGCTCTATTCACGTGCTAAATTGAGATTGGGTTCGGAGCAGACGGACTCCTCTGCGAAGCTTGAAGGGTGGCGATCATTTTGTGTCGTGAAGGTAGCAGGGAGAACGATGGACTCCACGGTGTATCGGAAGGAACAACATAAATGTTCGGGAAGAGGCAGAATGGGTTCGGCAAAGCCCCTATTTGAGACAGTCTTTTGTTTGTGTTTGTCAACTACTCAATGAATTACCACCGTGCATAACTTCAGCCGGCCTTGAATAGAGATCCAATGCGTGCGACCATAATTACGTGAGTGGTTTATTAACGCAGGAAAATAGGAGTGTCGAACACAATGGATAGGTACAAATTCGAACCGAAGGCGTATTTTCTAGGCACAAGGAAGTGTTAAGAAAGAGCACAATGTGTACCAATAGCGATTGAAAAGTGTATGTCAAGGACAGTGGTCAGAGTTATGTGAAGGCTGAAGGCTGAAGACAAGGACGTTCTATGTAAGAAACAGAGGGGGATGAATGGTCTCAAAATCAACCATTGTGCTAGAAGCGGCTTCGGACGCGATTTTTTAGGTCTTTTGTCGAGATAATCATACTTTTCAGGAGGTTGTCGTAACTGAGGGTGCTGTCGATTGTCTAACGTAAAATTTGAGCTAGGAAAAAACGTGCAGTTTTGCGGCCAGTTGGAGGATCAACTCCTTATATCATCAAGCCTCTTGCGGCTCAACATTGATTGGATCTCCACTCAAAAAAATAAAAATACCGTTAGGTTACATCGACCAGCCACTAATAATTACCCCTTTACTCCTTTCCTATACATACGCAGAAAGGATTACTGTTGCCTCCAAATTGAACTTCTTTTTTCCTCTCATATTTTCTAAGGCCACTTTTATCGATACGAGCCCAACTCTAAGCGCCACTGCCGAGCTCTGGCATGCTTGCCTTTGCTATCTCGTAGTATCTCATCTTATTTTCAGCCTAAAACTCGTGCGAGCATCGATGGACGCATGCAGCCAGGGGCAGCGTGGAGTAGAAAGATAAGTATTCTGCCATCAACCCATGTTGTTTGGGGTTACATTTTAAGGCTGTCGCTACCACATCAACAACACACAATGCCGAATCTAGTCAAGTATAGCGAAATCTTTTCATCTTCCCTCACCCTAGCATGAACTATTATTATTATTATGTCATCATAACAATCCCACAGCGCTTAAGCAACAACATTGATTCATTTTTCGGGAATTCCCGACCAGGTCATCTTAAGCTCCTTATGTGAAATGACAAAACCTAAGATGCAACCCCCTACTCGGGATTATACACTGCGATAGAGGATAGTGAATAGCTTGTAATGATACAATTTAGACGTATTTTGGGTAAGCACTGGCTAAATTTGTTTAGATCGATACATAAGTATACTCGTACAGCTAGTATAATGCTGTTAAGTCGAGATGGCTGTCTGGGTCGCATGCATTGTAGGTTGACAAGGAGAGCTCAAGTGCATAACATTGTGCTGGGGACTTTATGCTAGTTGTTATCATCTTCCGACGGTCAGATCTGCAAGTATATCTTCGCCGCCTCAATGTTTGTCACTAGCAATGAAGTATGCATGCTCGACATACTAGTCACGTAGCTCCTGACCGTCTACAATAGGGATAGCAAAGCACGCCAGAGGTCACACGTCTACTCACGGATATCCTACAGACCTTAATTATAGAGTATAATTAACGAGAACAAGCAGGTCGACGGTACACTTGTAACAGTATAGAAGTGCAATACTATACCACTACACTACCAACCATAGAATTTTGTCAAGTCGGACGCTTGACCGCTTGCACTCTCTTATACGTACCGTGACAGCACTGGCCTTATCTATAGTGGATGTTCATGTACCACAACATGATGACTACTAGTATAGAGGAAGGCTGACGGCGTGGCTATGCCATTATGCCGTGTAATTAGTGTCTCAGATTCATTTTCGTGACTCGAGGACCAACCCGCGCCTGCCAATCCCTGCAGTACGTTATGCTGCCGGGCGTATCGACAACGAGCTTGCTCAATCTGGCGGGATAGGACACAGATGCAGCTGATGTATCATTTCAATAGTGTCAAAGACGATGAATTGCACAAGTAAGCAGTAGTTGTGATTGCAGCTGAGGGGTAGAATGCAATGCTTAATCAATTCTAGCGAAGTCTGCGGATGGATGGTATCTGATCGTCTCATGATGCTCTTACTTTCTTGTTTCGCCTGAGGATAAGTCGAATCCCAATGCTTTATGACAGGCTGTGCTAGATACTTTTTTTGTCGATACAATACTCATTGTATTGTAATATTGCTTGCCAGTTCAGATTTTGATACCGTCCTGGCGCTTTGCACACTAACCCTAACCCTGGAGTTTTGGGGACTGGGGTCTCGGCATGAGCCAAGTACGTACCGGTACTTGAATGGCAGTTGTATACGAAGTACCTCCGAAAGGCTGCTATCATGTACCTAAAATTCGGTAGATACCAAGAAGTTGTGCGCGGGGTGAGCTTAGGCGTGATAGTCGTGTGTTCTTCCATAGGTTATACGCGTCGTAATTTGGGCAACGCTCGACACGTGGCGGTCAAGGTCTTCCAATAATTGGTTCGCTTATATTTCTTTGTTTACCTTATTTCTTCATGCCGTGTAACTGAATACGTCGACTACCTATATGATATCGGCACAACTTTGCACGGCGAGATACCGGAGTAGTATTCTGAGAAGACCGGGGCAAGAGTGGCTATGTCCTAGCGCCAGAGCATGGATACGACAAGATTGGAAGAAGTCAAGAGACCCGGATAGAACAAGCTTCTAATTATAAGGCAGCATTCCGTACTAGGATCCGTAGTCCGCGGCCTGTTTAGTTGCGGTGTAGATTAAATAAGGTGTATCCACCAAAGGAAGTAGACGATCTATGTACTTGGAGCGGTATGATTACGTTCCATTATTGCGGATTTACAATTCAATAGTCTAGTCTAAAATTGGAAAACGGATGCCCGAATAGCATTGAGGTATCGAGCTGATGATGATCATCGTCTTCGAGCAAGCATCCAATTTGGGTGACCAGTGACTCTTCCGGAAGATATGCAGCTGAGATTCAACTATGTACATTCCAGAACGATCAAGTATCGTGGAGCAAGACAGCCCATTATCCAGTAGTTCATGTAATCTAGCTAGTATTATCTTGTGGGCGCTTGGGGTCAACGAGCATTATCCTACGAGACAAGCCGGAGTTCTGACGGAAAAACTTTCGATCCGACATTTCTTTGTTCTTCTTCTGCTTATGTTTCCGTTGATTCTCTGTACAGGGTGTGGACTGATGAATTCCTTGGGAACTCGATGATGGACTTCGGTCGGATTCTTTCGACTGATCTAATGGGTTTTGGTCGGACATGACGAAGGTCTGTTCGGGTTGACAACTCGATGCCAGTACTCGGATTGGACAAGGCGGGTAGATGGAGTGACGAGGGAAGGATTGGAGCAGCAAACGGGTGATACACTGCTGTATATGCTCGGTCAGTGAGATTCTCAATAGTTACCCTTTGATACATACCTTTGGGCTAGCGTATGTGAGTTGACTGGACGTCTTGGCTAGGTATGCATTCAATGGCAAACGCTGATGATTCGCTGCTTTCCCCCCTTGGATTTAGATAGCCCTGGAGGGCGGCGATGCCCCTTCTTATACTCTTCATCCAGGGTTGCTAGCCATAACTAGTTTGTGAATACTAGGTAGAATGTGTAGTCGAGCTTCAGATAGCGGCATAGCCTCTCCCATTGTGGCAGATGTACCGTAGTACATGGTAGACGGGGTACATAGTGCATGAGGCAACATTATGCAAGAGACGCATTAGTTTGGGATCAGATTTGTTAAAACAAGGTGAGGCTGTCGCGACGTGTAGGCATTGAGACTGCACTATGTGCCATCTCGGAGGATTCTGGCTCTACGGTAGTGCTTGAAGTGCCGTCCCGGGGTAATAGCAAGGAATTTGCAACAGGGTAAGAATAATGCCTGTACTCTTTCTGCCCATGGTGATTGAGGTGATTGTAAACGCGCATCGCCAGTAATGATTAATGAATGTAACACGCGATTGTGGGATGGAAAATTTAGCATGCGCCTATGGCACGCGCTTGTGGGTAATATAATATCTAGTGGCATGTTCCGTAGGTACTGTACATACACATAATTACAGTCTATACCCCAGTACAATACCCCTGTCTTCTGCCCTATCCTCCCTTTCGGGTATGTACATACCTTACTCCCTAGCTCTGCGCTGGACTCGTGCTTGTCAGAGACCCTCTCAATAGAAGTTCCCCAACTGATCCCCCATGAAAAATCTGTTGTTTTGTTCAACTGTTCTTCGCTCGCGTGGCGTAGAACGGGCCATTCGAGATCAGACTGCTTGGTCAGAACTCTTTCTACCGACTTTATAGTAATGGATTGTCCTTATTGGGATTAGGAACAGGCCAGGTGAGATTATTGGACGGAGCCAAGATGCCGTAAGGCGCAAATGTGCAAAAATATGCCCCACGTTGCTCTGGTGTGGGTGTCAGGGGTATGCCGCGGCGCCAGCGCGCTTCTGTATCCAACGACGACGACAACAGCACTTCAAAATGGCTCTTCACTGTGGGATCGATGCCATTCTCAAAAGGTGACCTTTTTATATCACATTCGACACGTACTTTTCGAATTCTCCTATTCTCTTTCGCAGCACTGGGCTTGAATTGGCTGCAGAGTGTTGCTGATCCCTGTTAAGAAACGAGTGACTGGTACTCTCCCGCAAAACCGTCTGTGTCGGTAGAACTCGTGAACTATGAGTGTTCAAGGCCCTTTTAGAAGGAAATGTAGTGATTGAACTGATTCTTCAATCACAGAACGATACGCCATGTTAATGAAATCGCTCAACGACCAGCAATATCGAATGTTGACTATCGGACATGTCGTCGTCAAGCGAAAGTGCAGTTGGATATCATGCATGTCGTTAAAAAAATCTGGGGTGCATATGACGGTGTCCTGGTAGTACGCGTGTAACGCTTGAGCCGCGCGCTCGGGAGCTGGTTTCCGGTAGCCTATATCAAGGGGGCCTAGAGTTCTTTGGTGGCCCTTGCTGGTTTTTCATACGGCCAATAGAACCGTTCGCTGGAAGCAGATGGGTCATGGGTGGTCACGACCTACCGTACCTACTACGGTATCACTTGGTCTGACGGGAAACTGCTCGAGCTAACGGGCGAAGTGGCAATGACCGTAATGTAACCGACACCGCTAACACATGCAACGCGACATCGCGTGCCGATAGACATGTTCTACTGGTTCTGGTTGAAGCCAACACGGCATTGGAATACAGTATTTCGCTAGAGAATGGGACCATCTCGCACTGAAGCTTGGGCATCTCGATGCTACTTAGTTCTACCATAGATTATCTACCTACTTACTTACTTAATCGCCCATAAAGGGAAAGACGCTTCTGTTGGGATGGTGTTCCCCGCTTCACAGATTTGCCCCAGTCGAGATACCTGTAGGAAGCTTATTCGGCATAGCTTGCTTGCTGCATTTGGAGAGGGGCTTGCCAAACCGGTTCCGTAGCCATCAGCAGATCAAACTTTGGATCCTCTTCAAATCAAGTCCATGGGTTTGTGGATATCCGAATTACTCACTGCTTCCCCTCGTCTTGGTGCCCTCATCAAGGACATAAACAGCATTCGACCTGTAAATGCAATCGGTTTTATCTCAACGATGAGACCTGCAATGATTATTACATGCCCGAGAGAATCGGCAGATGGTTGGCCTCCACAACCTCTATTCACTGTCGCCGGGAAATTTGCTCGGCTTTGTTGGTGATGCAACCTGCGGGTGGTTTTCGGACGCTTGTAGTAACCGATAATACCTCATTTGGCCCCAGTGCTTGTCTACACTATGAAAGCAGTCTCCCTGCCCGTGGTCTTAGGTGAATCGGCAAGTTTATTCTTACCGCAGCAGAGAATACTTCGCTGGGACTCGACATGCTGCCCCTTTAGGCTGGTGGTACGGCAAGTAGCGAAAGGAGCATCGTCATACCGTTTTATACCTTTGGCTTCGCCCAAGCACTAGAGAATTCCGCCACTTTTCGAACGGACACTCGGCACATTGGCAACGATAGGCTCATATCTATCCACTGCCGATGTAGATATCGAGCGGGACGAGATGGAATCGCGACCAATCATCACAACTACCCACCTACATGGCATGCCAATCATCGCTAGGTTTCATACTTAGCATCCATGGACATATTTTGAAAGCGCAGTGGCTGTTGCGTAGCCATGCACGCTAGACAACCCTTCTATACACATCCACCCTTGCGGGGATCACTGCAAACAATATTACATCGAGAAGGCTTAGCCAGTGCTAGCCTACATGAAGGTCAGATATAGTACACACGTCGCACTTCGCGAAGTCTGCCTGATTCTGGCCTAAATTACAATTTCTTATCTTCTCCCCCATTGAATTATCATACTGATGTGGCTCTGCACACTTCTTTCCGTCTTGAATCACTGTCTAAGAGCTTTACATCTAGCCACAGCATCATCAACCCCTGGCTCTATAGCCATCCACGGTTAGCTCGTCACGCCACCACGAGCTGGAGCGTATATCTCTTCTTCGCACTCCATCCTAAAAAGTGTCTGTTGGTTCTTGACGCAAGTCTGTGCATAATGAGGCCGCAGCCAGCGGCCAGTTCCATCGACCACCTCCTATTTGGCCCCCTCGAACACCATAGTAACACCGCAAATTTCCTCTCTTGGATAAGAATATTCTTGGGGTTTTCGGCTCAAGGGCCAATCCCAGAGTATAGTTTTCCACAACATCTGTTCACCGCAATATCTAGTTTCGAACTGACCCCACGATGCCGAGGCTCTTTTACTAAGAACCAATGACCATACACCCACCGAACACCTACTGCGCTCTGAGCCTCATTCAAAGGCTGGGATGGGTATCAGAGAGCGTCGCTTGCCTCGTCAAGGTCGTCGTTTCGATCTATCTCTGGGACCCGCTGTCTGTCTGCCTAGCTTTCGTCTGTGTATATGAACGGCCCCATGGCTGCGTCTAGGGACAGAACCATGGCTGTTCCATTCCGATACGTTAACTACGACAAAACATACTCTCCTTATAAATCTTGTCGATACAACGATCATATGTTGCCAACATGGCGAGCCTTCCCAATAGCATTTATGCGGTTGTTGATCGTCGTAGGGGAGCGGTACCGGCCACAGAGGAACGTCCAGAGAGGTTTCTATTCTACGATAATCATGAGCGAAGTAAGTTTACTTTTCCTAGAACGAACTATTCTTGGACCTGTGTTGCACACTGACTGATGTTAAATAGGGGCTATAACGCCTAAGGGCTTTCCGTCGATGGCCTCGATGCAAGCACAGTGGTCTAATTCCGGGACCTTTCGAATCTTCGAACAAATTCACTGGCAGATGATCACCTACTACCAGACAAAACTAAGCCAATTGGAATATCAAATACACGAGCTAGACTCCCAAGAAGATGAGAAGCTGAAAGGGTCACAAAGATCGAAACTTCCCTTCGACAAGAGACAATTCATGGACTGCTACATTGAAGAATCTCGCTCTCTACGCATATCCGAGCCATTGGAAACAGCCGTAGACACGGTACAAGACGAAATCAATGATACACGAGAAAAGCTTTATGCAGAGTGGGAACAAGTGGCAAAGAATTATCGTATGACCCATGAGATCGTTACGAAACGTATTCAGCGAATTAATACTTGACGACTAGGTGAAAATGTCTACTGGGTTCAACAAATAAGCCGAGTCCCTCGTGTTAACAGAGAAGTACAACGACAACTGCTTACGGCCGCCCAAGAACAACATGGGCTTAGTGGCGAAGCTCTTGACAGCCAGAGGGCCATTGATGACATAGGCTGCATCAACTCCGATCCCATTGTTGCAAAAATCGAGAGCATTTGGCTATCCGCAGCACCATGGATCAGGGTTAGTTCTCCATTGCTATCCTAATCTCTATTCTTCCAAGAAGAACAATACTTTCCAAGTGGAACATTTCCAACCATAATTGCCTACATAAATTATACCGGACACTTTTTTTTTTTTTTGCAGTTCAATAGAGTCTTGTCTAGCTCTGCTGCTTTCAGCTCGAAGACCATGTCACTAATAAAGAACTAACACATGAATCCAACAGAAATTGTTGCGATATCTCTTTATGAGGAATAGTCACCCCGAGCACGGCCACACCCAGACATATCACACATTGGAGGTTCATGGGTTCGGGTTTCCCCATAGAGCACTAATAACTCTGCTGAGCTCATCGCTGGTTTTGGTGCCCATTGGCATCCTATATCTCGGAGATCTCACCAAGCCGCTCTGTTACACGGTGGTTGTGGTGTCCGGCATAGTTTTCGCTATTGTCTTGATTATCATCGAGCAACGAATTGGTTACACACTTGTTGGCGTGGTTGCATACGTTGCTGTACTTGCCACGCTTCTGGACACACTGTCGCAGGCGTGATATGTGGTATTGAAGGTTCGTTTAGGGCAGAGTGACGGTTGCGGAGTTGTGGGACCAAGGGAAAGTTCTCTTGTTTCGCTCTTTTGGCCAGTTATTTCTTTATGTACAGAGACATATAGCATTTAGACCGACATTTTAGTGAGCACTTATTTCGTACATAATGATTCACATCTCTAGCTTGTTTAATTGTTGAACCCTCGAAAGAACTGGATGCTGAGTATTGATAATTTGGGTCAGTTTGATCCGATGCAATTGAGCAATTACCTACCTATTTACGAACTGAGCGAGCATAGGTAGTACTTAGCAATTAAGGTTAGGTCATTCGTAACTGGGGCCATGTGTTATGCGCAAATTGCAGACAACATTTTGCTAACCAATGATCAATATCCACATAGGACAGAACAAAAAACCCGCTTGGTCTACTCTAAGGTACTTAAGTAGGCAATCAGCATTGATACGTTGCTTTCTACTCCTGATTTATCGGATAGGTATTACCTCGTAGGTGGGTTTTACCGCCATGTTAGGTCGCGCATCGGTACCTGAGCAAAGCCGCTTTTAGCCTGAGCTAGGCCGAATCTGGACTGAGAACTCAAGAAAGAAAAATGCACACAACCTTAGTGAACAGGGGACAAAACTAGGCGGACACTGAAATCGAAACCTGAAAAAATAAATGGTTATGACAAGAATGGGATTCGAACCCATGAGGATTGCTCCAGTAGTGTACACCTATGCCTATTGCTAGGAAGATTTTAATCTTGAAACTACCGCCTTAGACCGCTCGGCCATCTTGCCGTTGGTTGTAGCTTGGGTTCTTTGGCGGGCTGAAGCAGCATTAGTTTAAGTATGTGTTGAAGCGCTCGAAACTAAAATTGGTTCACTGAGGTCCTAGCCTAGGTGTGGGTAGCTAGCTTGTTTTAGTGCACAAAGCTCCCGCTGCCTAGGGTGCCTAGGGTGGGTTTTTGGCTCGCTGTCACTACCTCCTACAGCTATCACTTCTACATTTCACATATTTCTTGACCGACGTTTTGTTTTTGCCCACTTCGCCCATCCTTCGATTGGTCCAGGTCGACACATCGGTGAAAGGAGATGCCCTGTCTCTGATCTGTGATTTTTCGCCTGCTAGTCGATACTGCGCGCCAGACAACCACAACTTCTCGACACCTTGCTACAGTAACCCCCGACCAAGCTAAACCAAGCTACACCAGAGGCTGAGCTTCTACCGCGTCTTCGTCTTCGCATCAGCGACAGCACACGACGATGCTGTCGATATGGTTCCGAATGCTACCATGGCCACAACACAGTCACTAGAAGCAGCAGAGACTGTGCCGATCGCCGAGCTATACCCAGACATTGCCAACCCAGACACAAAGGCTGTTGGCGGTGTTGTCACCATCACTTGGCCCTACAACAAAGTCAAAGGCAGCTTTGCCTTCACCCTCGCCGAGCCCGACTTCCGCCTCCGCCGCAATAAAGGCCAGGTCCGGGTCGACTTCACCGGTAGAGCCGCGAAGACTGCCGGGGATTGTGGGCTGGGCAGCAACGATGAGGTTCTGCTCAGTCTGGCCGGCGCGGCCTGGGAGGCGGAGGCCGCAGCAGATAGACGACGAAGTCTACCCGGTGCGGATCTGGGCTGGAGGCTGGTCTTTTCGGACAAATTGATACTCAGGATTAAGCGAGCAGAAACCAACGCCGTCGATCTTGTCATCGTTGACCAGCAACCGAATGAAGAAGAGACAGCCCCTGATCCCTCGAGCTTCGAAACACGCGCCGCCACCAAATCGCCTTCCCCCCCTGCTGTCCTTTCCCCTATACGCATCACGTCACCGGTGCGGACTATACCTACAAAAGGACTCGATGACGGCGAATTTGCGTCACCGGCGTTTGTCAAGAGGGCTAGGATGTCATACGGCTCATTGTTTGAAGGTGGCTTCGATATCTTCGAGGACGATGGCGGTATAATTGGGAAGGGACGCAAACGAACGAGGTTCGGGCGAGATAGTAGTTCTTGGAGATATTCCTACGTCAGCCGCTCTCCGACTCCTGAGCCTGCTACTTCATCGCCCAAGAGCGCCGGCGCACAGACCGATTCTCCAATTAGGGCCATCCATTCTCCAGTAAGGGTCGAGATGGCCGATGAAGGATGCCAAACTACGGACCTGGATCAGCCCTTCCCGCAGCCTACAAGCAGTCCTCTGGCGACGCAGACGGATGCGATGATGCCAGGAGACCTGATTGTTAATGATGCATCTATCGACGCGCCTACAGAACACGCAGTTGGACCAAGACCGCAAACATTACTCTTGAACAGTTGGCCTTCAGAATCGGCGGTGGAATCCATTGTCCAGGACGCCTCTGTTCCTATACATGGCGAGGCTATCCCCGCCGACTTCGGTACTCCTTCATTTGGCTCGGCCCAGCATCTTAACACTTCAGAATATAGTCTTCCTTGTAATCCATGGACTGTGGGCGTATCACAACCCGCCTATGAATCTCAGCAGGAGATCTCGTCTCCACATTCGCACGAGGGCGAACCTTTCGATTCTTCGGGCTTTGGGGCTGTCACGTCTGGCATTCAGCTAAATCCGTTCCACGAATCCGATGGATTGATGCAATTTGCCCCGGGAGATATTAGCATCCAAGAGCCCATGGATGATAGTGTAGCTCATGCGGCCAACCCGGATTCTGAAGTGTTCAACTATCCACCTCTCGAGCCTCCCGAAGACATCGATCACCAACAACTCCGTAACGAGGCCTTGACCGACTATCCAATGAGCTATTTGGAAGATAGAGAGCGGGCTCAGCCTAATGAAACATCGAACGAGCTAGGACCTCAAGCCTTGGCAGTAGGCACGGTAGGATCCAGTGGTTGGTCTACGATCAATAACTTCAAGGCATTCTCGGTAACCCCGCAGGCTCATCTTGACAGCAACGATGGGGGCTCCCCAGAACGAGCTGTTGTAATTGATGAAAGCGATTCGGATTCCGGTTCTGGACTTGAACCGATAGCAGCGGAAGACGCTGTAAACAACGGCCGTGCTTACGCCCTGGACAAGTTCGAAGATGCAGAAGCTGAAGACGAGGTTGATGCGCAATATTCAGACGATGATGAGCCGGAGTATGATGAATCAGAGATTGGCGGCGACTACGATACAAGAAACTATGAGCAGCCAGGTGACGATGAAGACGACAGTCATGATGAGGACCTCAACACACACCCATTAGACCCGGAGTTCGATGACGGCGAGAGCTGGGATGAAGAGGAGCAAGAAGGGTCCGGCGAGGAAGATGAAGAACAAGAGTACGAGCTGGATGAGGAAGGACCCAAACTCGAGCCTCAACACGCGGTACGATCGATCCCCACAGTAATTGATTTGATCTCATCTTCCGAAGGCGAGAGCGAGGACGAAGGAGACGAGCACAATGATACAGCCACAGAAATCCAGCTATCGGATGCTCACATGAATCCCAGGATCCCTCTAGCTAATCAAAAAATCTTGCTGGAGGGTAACCTTCAGCAGGTTCCGTGGAATGAGGAAGCATCAGAAACCCATTCGCAAGCTCCTGTGTCTGAGGCCGATAATTCTTCCGAAATAAGTACAGAGCGTCGTGAAGACATGGTGTCCCTTGGAGAAGAAGAGAATGAAGAAGAAGATGAAGAAGAAGACGAGGAGGAAGAAGAAGAAGATCAAGTCCAACTTCGGATTTATGATAACGACGAAGGTGGGGAGGAAGGCGAAACTGAAGATGAGAATGGCTTCGGACATGAAGTAGAGTCGAAAACCGTCATACGAGAGGAGATACGTATTGTCGAACCTCTAGGGGCACAAGCAGATCATCACACAGAATCAGAAATATTATCGAAAGAAGCAATCAACCTCGAGGGCGACCCGGCGTTCGAGAGCGCACACGATCACAAGAGCTTTTTTCCCAGCCAGACAAAATCCTCAGCGGAGCTACACGAAAGCACCGATAGCGAAACTGGACAGGGAATTGCCAGAGAGAGTTTAGCCACCGAGCCCCTTTCGGCTGCTGATGGTCTCGAAATTCTCAGCCGTGCGGTTGATAGAGAATCAAATGCCCACGACTACAGCGCGCCTGCTGATCTAGTTACGGGTAAGGTTATCACGCAAACGGTGTACAAGGAGCAGTTGCTGGTCGAGCCACCTGAAGACGACAGTGACGAAGTACACATTGCCCAACAAACCATAGCTTCTGAAGTCGAACCAGACGATGTTTCACTGCGTAATGGCGGAAAAAACCAACTTGACCAAGCAATTTCACCAAAACCCGTTACCGAACAGTGGCCATTCATCGACAAATACCGAAGCTCTGAAATAGCTGCACCGTCCTCGCCTCCGTCGACTCAGTCATTCCAATCACATGGTGCCGGCGACGATGCTAATAGGCACGGTGAAGTGACGAGAGCGAAAGTAGAAGTGTCCACGGTGCAGCTTCCGACGCCCATGAATACACAGGTTACCACAGATATGAACGTGGTGGCGTCGTTCAAGTCACACATAACTATCGAGCAGCAAGACCCTGACGGCAGTGAGGACCTGATTGTGGAAGAGGCAGCTGAGAGCTCTGTCTGGCAAGATGGCAACGTAGATTTTGGAAAAGATGGCGCGATAGAACAACGTCAGATCAGTCTGATAGGATCACAGCCGCCGTCTGGTGAATTACCGGTTTCATCGCCAGCCCCTAGCTTCCAGTCACAAGTTGATCTAGTGGAACTTCTTTCTCCCAGCAGTGTTGGCCAAATTAAAGACGACGCCCGAGTCTCTCAGAGCCCTTCCCCAGAGCATGATTCAAATGCATCGAACTCTGACGAGTCGTTTGCATCGCATATGGAGACTGACGAGGAACTTCAGGCTAGCATCCTGGATAACACCCAACAGGAAGAGCACTTTGGCCATGGCGTTGAAGACTATGCGAAGGAGCCGGCTCGAAAGACTCCGACTCCCACAACTGGACCATACACGGAGTCAGAATCTGTAGGTCAAAGGGAGACACTAATATCCCCGATGAGAGAGCACACTCCCTCAAAACAGCATATAGACGAGGCGACGCCATCCTCACTGCACGACGAGCAGCTAACGGAAGAGGCTGAACCGTCTTCGCTACACGATTACACCCCGGCGAAACAGCTCGCCGATGATATCTCTGCACAAATAAGACGAAACTTTACTACGAGGGATAGCCCGGGAGAAGATTCAGATGCCTCTATACGCAACGATCCTAGCGTGTATCTAGCGCGGGCCGCTAATGCTTCCAAGAAAGAGGCGAGGAAACCATCCGCATCCTCTCAGCTCTACGGCCCACGCCGAAAGACGCTAGATGCCCGCCGCAGTCCAACTCCTGAGACGGATGATGCAAGTATACAATTCGCGAGAGCTTCTAATGCGAGCCAATCATCCAAGCCCGAAGAAGACAGCTATTCCATGACAGCGGCCAAATTACAGATTGCCCGCCATCTCCGCGATGAGCTTCCGGATTGCATACCTCTACAGATGTTGCGTCAGCATCTCACAAAATCACTTGGTGTGATCGCGGTTGCAGCTATGCAGCCTCCAGATCCACAACGAGCCAAAGGCGGTCCGAGAGAGTACATGATGTCGTTCACGATTACTGATTCTTCCATTGGGCCTTATGACGCCGTTGAAGCGCTGCTCTATCGCCCACACAAGGATACACTTCCAATAGTGAAATATGGTGACATTGTACTTCTTCGGAATTTTACTGTAGTGTCCCTGCCGGAAAAAGGCTTCGGATTGCGGAGCAACGATCAGTCTAGTTGGGCTATTTTCGATTATGAAGACGAGCCACCCCAAATTCGAGGACCCCCGGTCGAGTATAGCCAAAGTGAGGCGCTATATGTTAGTTACCTCAGAGAGTGGTTTGGCTTGCTTGATGCCAAGGCGAGGCTTAGACTAGAACGAGCCAACAAGAGGATTGTCGGTGCAGACAAGCTCAACTAGGAGGAGACTGCTGCAGACACAATTGATGATGGCGATGCATCTGAGTCTAGTCGAATGGGGTGTAATTCTATGTAATCATCGTGATATTACGAAAGGCGTTTGAAAGTGGGCTCATGAATCACGAGAAACTGTGCCCTCACAGGCTGCCGTCGGAGGCCATAATTATAGAATAGTCTCATCTTGCCAACAACGGCCGAGATTGTAATTAAATTAGTACTATGACGATACCGTCTATGCTGATGCAAGAAATGTACTTAATATCGTCTACGATCATCAAATAATTACAGGGGTTTTGCCGTGAATCATGACAGCACCGCCGCCTCGACTTTGGTTTATTACATGTTCGGTAATAATTCACCTGAGGTGCTTGTAAACATGACTCTACCTGGCAAACTTAGAAACATGCATTTCTATGATGAAAACAATGGATAGACATATCTGTCCTCACGGCACAATGAGGCAAATGCATCATGGAGCAACCTGATGCGGGATGCACATGATGAAGCGGGTCAAAGTGGTACATATGCTGGGTATCAAGTCGATCTTTGCCAAGGCTGATATTTTATCACCGAGCCCCTATGTAATTCTGGTAATTTCCATGATCCTGAATATGGGAATATGGGGGAAAATTACCGCCCGTTATACGGCCCCTGCTTCATTAGGTGAGCACGTGCGCAATATCTACGACGGGAGCAAATCATGTTTGACTCAGAAGGCCGGTTTACCAACACGTAGGCGTTGACACGATGACGTGCCTGGCAAAGCTGCAGCTTGAAGTCTCTATGACATCACCAAGTGTTTCATGAGCTTGCCCAGTCCGAGTGCCCAGAGTTCTCCATCGGTGGTGGAAGAACATTCTAGCGATGTCAGGTGAACAGAAAACAGGATGAAAACGGGCGTTCGGAAACGGGCGTGGAAAGGCTATCAGCGGAGCAATGTCTCCGGCTCAATTAATGTTTGGAAGGTGCTGGCTAAACAAACTGTGGCTAGTGTGCGATGTAAAGCCAGAGCCACGATCGACAGAAGGGATCGAGATCTAAGAGACCGAATGACCAGTTGGCACTGCGGTGTTCTAGAACGCAGATGAGGGGTTTGTGGGTACCCGCGTGGGCAGTGGATAGATCCCGGCCAAAACGCTCCTGAAGCGCGGAATCAAGCTGTCATAGCGGGGGCCATGCTGGAAGTTGCAGCCAATCGGTAGGTTTTGCGGCTCACTCTAAGCCCAACTAAGCAGTGCTATGTGGCTTCTGATTGGTCTTCAAGCTCCAGGCAGACGGGTCTCAAACGCTCTGATAATGGGATTTACTGAGTTACCTTTGGATATTGGGTCAGGAACCGCCTCATAATAGCTTTCACGGTGGTACGTGTTTTATTCAATGGGCTTTTGAGCCCAATAGGCAATGTGAAGGAATATCATGGGGAAGCTATATGGGCAATCAGAATTAGCATACAGTAAGGAGGCGATTGCCATCGAAATTCCCATATGCGGGTTGATGTTCCAAGCATCTAAGCTCGGCTCCTACTTCCAGGAGCGAACGCCAGATACACATGCAATGACGTCAATCATCAAGGCAACCGCGTACTGCCGGCGAAGAAGCTCTGTATCATGTAGGTACTACTCAGCATGTACCTATTATAGGCAGAGCCAGGCAGGTGAGCTCGCCAATTTCCCCAGTCAGGCATATGTGGGACTCATACAATCTGAGCAAATAACCTATGACGTAGTCTACCCGTTCACATGATGGCAGCTGCAAACTGATGTGCTCCCCGTAGGTGAGGCTTTAGGGCGACGAAGGTTACCGCGGCTCCCGTCTCTAAGACAATGTAGCCGGATTGTGGCTGCCCGTGTTGGGAAAGCATTGGCTGGCCACCTGTGTATATAAACCTACCTCTCTCCCGCCACTCCCATCCTTTCTTCTTTCTCATCATCATCAACGAACAACCTCAAGATCACTACAAGCCCACTTCAAACAATCTACAATCAACCTACAACCTACGGTTCATACCAACCCAACAATCATCACAATGGATAACATCAAGAACGCCGCCAACTACGTTGCCGACTCCGTCAAGGGTACGATATCAGCCATCACCCAGTAACGCCACTGGGATCACTACTAACATTGTACAGGTGCCGCCAGCACTGGTTCCAAGGAGGCCAACAAGCAGGTTGCGAAGGACGGCGAGGCTCCCCTCGGCACTCGGTGAGTTCACCTTCTCCCACACACCGGCTCATCTTCAGCCATGGCACAGCACATACTAATACAGCAATAGCGCCTCTGCCGCCAAGGATGCCGTCGGTGACAAGTTCGACGAGCAGAAGCACGACCGCTCTGCCGACCTCCACAAGGAGGCTGCCAAGCACTAAGCGAGTTCCCTCGATGAAGCCATCTTACGGCTGCCGACTGAGTGTATGATTTATGATGGATCACGAGTAGACGTTTCTACCTCTACAGACAAGCATTTGCCTTTTGGTGTCGGATCGGCGTGGGGATATGGGTGGATGCTATCCTAAGGAGATTCTTCACAGAATGCTCCAGATACCCTATGACAGCTTAGAATAAAGCTCTTTATTCATCACCCAAACTACAATTGTTGACTGCCTTCCTGAGTGATATGATTATTCCTAGTGACTTGATTACGTCTTTGCATTATTGTGCATCAAGGATTGTAAGTTGTTTCATAATGTCACTCATGACAATGATTGTTTGCGGCTGGCAATTTTCTCATAATAAGGAACTATTGACAAGGAGATAAAAAATTACGAATTTCTCAAGAGTGTCATATCTGGATGAAATCGACAACGACATTCTACTCAAGATCCTGCGAGCACAGGTTGTGCCCCGCCACGCGCCACGTATTCAGCGTGTAAGATACCCCGCGGCCTTGGCTGAATTTGGCTGGCGGTCTTATGCAATACCCGGCTGGAAATCTTGGCTCAAGGTGTAGGATAAGCAGGTATTTCGCCCCCAAATGTCGGGCTTGGAGGACGCCATTGAGACGGTTAGCAGGCAACATGCATTTCCCTTTTGGGAAGCTTTCGTCGCCCATCACGCACGGGCCACATCAGCGCCGTGATTTGAGTTTCCATAATCCTAGGAGCCTACTGACGCTGTTGCGTCGCCAATTTCCAATTTCGATCAATTGATCTTCCTCTTCTATCATAACGACATTCTACCATACGCTACAGCGATTTGCAGCGACACCGCGTCATTGCTCTCTACTAGCCTCGTTCTGTCCTATCCTGTTCTGTCGCTCCGCCTCGCCTCGCCTAACAATCAATCATGGACTCTCTCAAAGCCAGCCTCCCGGCGGACCTGTCGGACCCGGTGACGCTGTGGTCGCTGGGGTCGACGGTGGCGATCCTGGGGGTGGCGTACGGCTTATCCCTATGGGCGGTGGACGGTACCGTATCAAGGGCGCGCCGGTTCCTGTTCGTGTGGCACGCGTTCGACGCGCTCATCCACCTGTGCCTCGAGGGCAGCTTCCTCTACCACTGCTTCTTCTCGTGGATCCCGCTCTCCAGCGTCGCGAACCCGCTCGCCCTCGCCCCCACCGCGTATAATTTCCTCGGGCACACGAATCGCGCATACGGACCCCAGGCTGGGGGGGATGCGCCCATGGCGCAGCTTTGGATGATCTATGCGAAGGCGGATAGACGATGGGGAGGCGCGGATTTGGTAAGTCTGTGACTTGAGAATTGATGTTCTGCCTGGTGGTCTGCCTGCTTACTCTACATCTTTGCCTACCCCTCACTCCCCATCCCATTTGCGCCTACTCTGTACGTGTACACTATGATGGATAGCCTTGCTGACGTTCGTCTGCACTTTAGTCCGTGATCAGCCTCGAGCTGCTGACGGTGTTCATCGCGGGGCCGCTGGCCGCGTACGTGGCATACGGGATCGCGACGAAGAAGGAGAGCGTCAACGTGCTGATGATCGTCATCGCCACCATGGAGATGTACGGCGGCTGGATCACCTTCTGCCCCGAGTGGCTGGTCCTCAACTACAACCTCGACCTTTCTACGTTTATGTACAAGTGGGTCTACCTCGTCTTCTTCAACGTCCTCTGGGTCTTCATCCCCCTCTACGCCTGCTACGTCGCCGTCGCCGATATCAATGATGCGTACGCGGTCCGCAAGATGGCGAAGGTCGCGAAGAAGTCGAAGTAAATAAGAGAAATTGGGTGGTGGTTGGATGGTGGTCGAGTGGTGGTCCTATAGCAGGGACTAGGTTGGGGAAATAGTTGCTAGTTGATGCCTGGGTTCAAGTCGTATTTTAGCAAGCGATTCGGTCGGATATCTATCGGCGGAAAGCTATAGGTAGGGTTCGGGGGTCTTGAATTGTGCGGTATCTAGTTTCTGTGCCCTGGTATATATTCTATATACGGACAGAGTTGATAAAGAATTCTTAATTTCTCGAGTTTCCGGCTATCTGGCTCATATGAGCTTGCTACTCTGGGGTATGTCAAGGGGTAATGTAGCGCAAAGTGCAATGGATACCAAATTTTTGCTAGTTCGACAATGTTTCAGAATACCACTCTGAACAGAACTCTTTTTTTTTGTCTCGATCAGGGCTTTCCTCTTACTCAGGTCTGAATAATTGCTCTCTTATGAACCTATCGCTGCCGTGTACTCAGGCTCTTGATATTTTTGCATATTATGATCTTCCACTGTGGCTAGGGTAGGTACGAAGAAAGAGATGTGTCCTTCATGCACTTCTCCTTCCGCGCCAAATATCTCTTTCGTTCGAGAATACTATCAGTTCTTCAAATAATTAAAATGGGCGGTCACTTCCGAAGTTACCATGGTGTCACAACATTTTTGATTTGCTAAGCCTGCTCTCGATCTCTAGCATTCAGTTCTGCTTTTCTATCTTACGATTTTTGTCACAATATCGTCCTACAATAAGGTGCAATGTGACAGATCTGTTTAGTACCGATCCAAGACCCATGTTCTCTGATCCGCTTCAGACATGGAACCCATCAATTCTATCTCGGCCTTTTTGACGGCAACAAATCGTTCCACGACTTGTTCCCCCATGAGCTTCACCATCGTTGCATCTTTTTGAAGAGCCCCCAGCGCCTCGCCCAAGTTCCGGGGCATTTGCTCCTTGATGCCCAACGCGCTCCTCTCCGCGCTGCTCAGCGTCGCAGGATCCTCCTCACAATCCCGCCATGTGAATTCGGCACCAGCCGTGCCCGCGTTGATTAGCGCAGCCATGGCGAGGTACGGATTTGCCATGCCATCCATGACCTTGACTTCCCAGTGGCTGTTTTTGCACTTCCGCAGCGGAGCCTGCTTATTGTGAACGCCCCAGGTCACCCAGCGACCGCCCGCCCACATTCCATCAACCATGCGTTCGTAGCTGGCTGGATGGCTGTTGGTGAAGGCGAAGACGGCGCCAAAATGCGCGAGTATGCCACCGTAGAACCGCTCATACACAGCCGAGCAGTCACCATGCGGAGACGTGATGGACATGTGCGCATGGGCGCCGTTCCCAATCCCGCCCGCGAACGGCCGCGGGTGCAGAGTCGCGCGAAACCCGTGGCGCGCCGCTGTGCTCTCGATAATCTGCCGCGCATGGATTAGCGTGTCGCACGCCTCCAGCGGCGTCTCCGGTGCCAGTACAATCTCATACTGGCCCGGCCCGGCCTCGGCGTGCGACTGCTCGACCTTGGCACATGACTGAAGGTTCCTCAGCATCTCCTCAAATGCCTTATTAACGCTCCCGCTTGCGCCCCAGCTCGCCAGTGAACGCGCCATAGACCAGGCTTGACCATCGTGCGGGATCATGCGGTACTTTTCTGTTGGGTCCCCAGTGCGCTCGAGCATGGTGAACTCGATCTCGAAGCCGATAAGAAAGGTCAAGCCTGCGGCCGCGGCACGCTCGACTGCGCGCCTCAAGATAGTACGCGGGCATAGCACCGCTTCCGAGCCGTCCTCTTCCCGGAACGTGCCGACGCAGCTCATGTGACCCATAACTGGACCGCCTTTCAATCTCTTCCAGTCTAATTCGAGCTGGTATACACCCGTCGCTGTGACGCCCGAGACCATGCAATCATTGGGAAGTAGTCCTAAAGCCGCCCTCGAGATAGAGATCGTATATGGTTTCGGCTTGTCTTTGTACGCCACACTCTTAACGTATTCGTCTAATCGGCTGATGGGGATCAGGCGGCATCTCGCCGACGATGAGTAATCGTACCAGTAGACGCGGTAATATCTCATGAAATCATCACTCCCGTCATTCAGCCTTGGAATAACGACTGCACGAGAACCGTTGACTCCCATGGACCCCATTGTGTGGCGGGCTTGAGGGTCGGATGGATTGGCACTCAACACGAGGTGAAGAAGAGACTGTTCTATGAACAAATTCACACTCACAATCGGCGAGAAAAGAGAGAGAGCGTACTAGTAAACCGGATCAGAGAGCAACTGCCGCGTGTAGTGAATAGGATCGGAGAGTAGCTGCCGCGTGGTGTCCCATAGTCATAACGACTTTCAGCGAGCCACAAGACTCGCAAACGGGGTGAAACATGGATCGAGTGTATGTCTGGGCTGCCCTGGTCTACCCGCAGACCAACATGCGACGTTTGCTAGACAATCAGTCAGCCTTACGGAGCCCCCTATTTACCTTGCACGAAATAACGGGTTCAAAAGTCGTAACACTATTCCCCAAAGACTCTGGAAGTAGACCCATGATCAGATTTCTAGAGAAATTCAAGTATCTTAGAGGTAACTTGGAGCAGCCAGAAGCAATCAGGAGGCGGAAGTTGACTATCCACGGAAGCGCTCCAGTCAATATAGGTACACTAGAAATCCAAAGCCACTGTCTCGGAACTAGCAATCATTCAGCTTGGGAAGTGCGTCACTAATGAGCTTCGTGTAGGTTCCCCTTGGTGCTAAGGAGTGCCGGATCTGCCCGGCTCTTGCGATTCACAGAGTATGGAACTGACCTATCAGTTTGAAGTAGGTAGGTAGTGCAGTATCCGAGACAGGAGGGAGGGCAAAACGCACGTTCAAGATGACCACCCGACATGCTTCGCCTATGTACACCAATCTCCCGCAGTCCTGATAGCACTCCGCTTCTACGCTCGTGTTAGGGTAATCATAGTGATGGCTTTCTTTTTTTACGACACTTTCATCTTTTGAGCGGCGATCGTAGTTATTCGACCTAGTGCTACAAAAAAATCGTCTTGCGATGTAGAAATGTTTTTGACTATCTTCTCCCCTTCTCAACATCTCGACGGGGGTTAAACCAACGCGGACTCTTAATCTATATATATATATATATTAGTCTGACATGTCGATATACAAATTATGAGAGGTCTAGTCTGTCTGTTTTGACGTAACTACTGTAATATTTCAAAATCTTAGGAACATGCTATGCTACGTTGCTAGTGATGAGAACGTTACCGTTTGTTTAGCACGGTAAATAAACCACATTAATCTAGCTGAGAGATAGTATACACAACAGGTTCAAGAACCTTGATACGGATAGTAACATGCCTCTCGACTTACTACCTCTTCAGAAGTGGTGCTCTCACCTATTTAGATTTATCTATTATCTGTGATATTGATAGCCATCTCTGAAATTTGCCATAATCTTGACAGTGTAGAGCTCGTCGTCGCCCGCCGTTCATGGCCCCATACTCTCAACGTCGACGGTCTTAATAAGACGAGGGTTGCCAGCAGTCTGACAGCCAAGAATCAGACCAAGCTCATGGAATGAGAGCCGGTATATGCAATAATTATATTATCATCAGTATATCCGACTGTGCGGAACGGAATAATTAACACGGATATTGACAAATTTCTTTTATGCTAGGTAGTTTGCAGCCAGAAGGGCACTATATTTGCCGTTGTTTCGGTAACTGGTAAAAATATACAATTTTCAAGTTTGGTCATGACACAGATGCTGCATTAACGACAATGGGGCCAGCGTACGAAGTAGATGCGACGTGCTGGTGCGGAATTTATAACTAAGTGCGCTAGAATTACAGTGCTTGTAGCGACATCGGGCGCTGTAGTTATAGCGGTGCACCTGCTAAGATCTCCTGAAGTGTCATAGCGAGGGTCCGCTTTCACGGCCCTGAAGCCACACTGGATGTTTTGGAGCAATTTCAAGTTGGAATACTAGAAAGTAATTACTGGCGTCCTAGCAAATTGAAGTGTATTGTTAGGCGTCATTTCTACCTTGGTTCGAATAGTGAAGATTCGGGAGCCGAAGGTACACCAAGAATGGAAACAGTGCATGCATCCGAAGATACAGTTGACGACCTCGGGGCGAAGGGTGTGGACCGAGCTGTCCTCTATTTACACCAGCCCGCTCCCGTCACGTTCAATATGCCATTTCAACAAAACATAAGAATACGAGATCTCTAGATCGATTGAAACCTTTCGGAGGATCCTGTCATTCAGCACCCGAGCAGAGTAACCCAGCCAGCCGGTTGGTTAGAGTGATTCATTCGCTGTAGACTCATTATGGAGTAGAAAATTGTCGCACAGGCTACAATAGTCACTTATCCTGAGAAAGCAGCTTATCACTTGTTGACACATTTTCTAAGAAAGACATTTTCATCATAATTTACCAGGACTGGAAGTCTTCATGACACGCCACTCTTTACTGCAGCTGAGGCCGTCACGGTGGATATAAGGGCGTTGTTCTGGTATAAACTCTCTACGCACAAGGCTTCTTGTGAGGGGGGACCTCCATCAAAGTATCAGAGAGAAATCTGTGAGCGGTTCAGATAATATGAAGATTCAAAGCGCTGAGTAGAAGAATTGATCAAGAAAGCCATATCTCAAAAGCTATGATGCACCTCGTAATTAGTTACCTACTCACTTAGAGACTTGATCATCTATAATCAGGTACATGCCACGGCCCCTCACCAAATTCCTCACTCCCTTTATGCTCTAAGTTTGAGATTCAGTTAGAATGGCTGATCTCGAATTTCATAGCTCCGGATAGCGAAATCAAGTTGCTGTGTCTTTTTGCCCTTTTCACAGTCTGTGTCTTGGTAGAAGAAGTCGATGTTCCCCTGACAGTGTAGCTGGTCATAGACATAGAGAACAGGCATCCGTCGGTTGTTCCAATCCAATTCCCGCTGGAAACCCAAGCTCTTTCCCTTAGTACCGCCAATCTCTTTACAAGCTTTCGCGCCTTTGCCCGATGCGCTGTGGGTGTTTTTGAGACACTCGGTATCCGTCCACCACGTGAAGGTCCAAGTCATTGGTGCCGCTGTAATGGGTTGTTGTTCGGGGTGAAACAGATTCAATGGCTCCTGGTTCGTCACCAGACCTGGTTTTGCTGCCTTGTCAACTTCGATACTCTTATAGAATTCGAGATACATACCGGAGACTGTGCCAACCACTGAGTACGCAGTGCATAGTTGGAGAAGCGTATTAGTGACCTTCATCTTGCGGCCAGGTGAGCTGACGACTTGTTGAATAACGAATCTCGAGTCTCAGCGTTGCAGAGAGCAATAAATAGTTTGAATAAGCCTTCACAAAGACGGGTTTGATCGTCTCATACGAGAGTGACCCTACAGTCCATGAATTCAAGTACATTAAATATGATCGATCTTATGCGCGCTAGCATCTGATTTTATGGCAGGCCGAGGTTGACCGAGACGAAACACCCTGCGCCCTCTACTCTGCACTAGAGCTTGAACCATTGCTAAGCCATGGACGAAACATTACCTGGATTCAAAACGAAATACTATGTATCACACGACGGAGATTCAGCTGTTCGTTAACTCTCAACGTGGAATAGAACCAGTATTAGCGCTCGGCTTGTTCCGAGGGGAATTTTTCCCGGGGTTAGCGCCCCGTCCGGGGCTGAAGCAGCCCCTAGCGTATCGCGTCGCGTAGACGGGAATTTCCTTTCTTCCCATTAACAATAGGTCTAGAATTCGATTCAGTCAAAAGGAAATCCCTTAATGTCAAGGTTGAACGGTGCCGAGGAAACATTTCCGGAGAAAGAGCTGCGCAGGCCCAATCCGGCCACGGCCCGATATAGCAACCTTGCAGTTAGAATGACAATTGCACCAAGACTTTGTTCGGAACAAGTCCTCCTGTCAAATTATCAGAGGTTAGATGCATCACGTGAAAGATCTAGAACTTTCAGCCTCTCAGCACTACGTTGTGCTAACGACTACACATGATCTCCGCAAATTCTCAGCTGTCTCTTTACGGCCACTGTCACTCAAGCCACTACGATCAGATAGCCGGGTTCGGAAATATGTGCACATGGCGATGGAAAGAACCGAGCATTCGGTTAAGCAGGTACAGCCACTACCACGGAGTCCCCGACCGATTAAGATATCGAGAGGCAACCCTCGGGAAGTTCCTTATAGCAGAGAAATGTGTGCTAGTACTGTACAATGTGACATATCTCTGTGCGGGTGTTGATTTGCAACCATCTGAATAATAAGCGCCTTGAAGTTTGTACTCGATAGTCTCAATTGCGCGGCTAGTGTATGAAGTAGAGAGACCAATTCTAGCTGGGCACATAGCTGTTAACGTTATACCACTTCCAATTAGTCAGTTATATGAGGCTCAAGAATATCGGCCATGTTGTAATCATCACATCAATAATGCTTCAGCGCCGAAGAACGGGTCGCAATATTTGATAGTCCCACTCAGCAGTAAGATAGGAGAAAAAGCACGCGAAAGATAATGCTATTCACGTAGCTGCTGCGACTAAAGATAGGAGAATTGACGTTAATCACTAGTTCCCGTGTACTATGTGTAGGTAGCTAGCAAGTCTTCTCATCAGAAAGCGTCAATATCATGTATTATGGATAAACTCGAATAGAAGCTACTGCTCATTCAACCTGCAAGAGCCACAAGGTTACTAATGAGTCCATATTTGACTTGACGACCCATACTACCATCCATTCCTCGTTTCCATCCTCAAAGCTATGTTCATCTATGTACACTAATTTGCCGGGACAATTGGACTTTCATTCAAGTTTGACTTCAGTAACAACAAACATAGCCTCGTTTCCTGGCGCTGCCGATACATGAAAGTAGATCTTAGTCGGATTGCCTTCTTTGTCTGTGCCTTCGTATTCATTTTGCGATATGATGAAGTTGCCAGTTGGAGAGGCTGCATTATAGCCGTCCTTGGGATCCGTTGATTCAATGACACCAGCCTTGAAACGACCGGCCTCTGGTGCCGTCCATCCCTGCGGACGATAGTCAGCAAATTGACATGCCAGTTTCATATAGATAAGAACGCATACCAGGGCTATGTTGAAGGTATGAGTCTTGTCCAAGACAATCTGGAAAGAGGTACCGCCGGATGCCCCCGTAACGGGTGAATGATCCTTGTTGCAGACGCTGAAGACATTCTGGTCGAACGCAGAAGATCCAGCAGGAGCAGTCCAGTATCTACCGGAATCAAAATAGGTCTGGTCGAGAAGCAGAGGGAATTGTGTCGCATTCTTCAGCGTAATTTGCATCCATCTGTGCTTGTCTTTGAGGTCTTGTGGAGGAGGGGGTATCAATTTATCGAGAGCCTTTCATGCTGATCAATCAGTATATAATGCATTTTCTTCGGAATATATATCGGATAAACAGTTACTGACCTCTTTGATTTTCTTCGCCAGTTTGAGGGCATCCAAAATTTCGGCAAGAATTGGAATGATACCCATGATGACCTTATTTTGGTATAACTGTCACTAAAACTTGTCGGCAGTGAATATGAAATGTGTTGATGATTACACACGATGTAGAAAACTTAAGACAGCATATATATGCATTTACAGATGATGTATACCATTCGCATCTATATACATCTACTTCGTATCTTGACCTACTTCTTGAACAACCATCAACCACCCAACTCACCGCTACTGTGCACATGCCTTGTTGTGGTCACGAGTATGGGTGCTCGGTCGTTCCGACAGGAGTAGGATTATCTTGACAGCCCGTGAGGTCTGGTCTTGCCAATCATTTGCAGCAATTAGCATAGCGACCGAGTTACAGCCGCCCATGGAATAGTCAGTCTTGATACTCAGCCAGCCACACAGACAGAATTGCACTAATAACTACTCACCCATGTGAAGGCTATGATACTAGTGTATAATAGGTATTATCCCTCCGCTTCTAGTGGACAGATCCCGGAGTCTTAGTTCCGATCTACATGTTGAAATGAGATGAACCATGTGGGGAAATCTAGACCTGCTCGGTCACGATCGGCTTACCCCCGCGCAGCGGCTCACAAGCTAGTTAATAGCGCTACATAGCTTTCGCCTCAGCTTACCTCAGCTCCCGTTCCGTGGGACCAGTAGCCTTGCATGCTGTAATTACCCGTTTTGAGGAGCAAAACTATGAGGTGGCGGTTAGTCTAGCTTCTATCGTAACATTACAGTCCTTTTGGAAACAATTGGTCTTCTGTAGCGTTAGTCGGGCAGCGCAATTGTGACTAGAGCCATCTAATTTCAGTATTGTTCATCGGTGTCGCCGAATGTGATCTTGACTGAGCTCTAGCATCAGCCGCAACTGAGCAGCTGAGCCGGAGTGGATATCAGAATGCTATGTAAGAGAGGTATTCGGGAGAATATATATAACATCAGTTAATTGAACACAATTCAACAATATGGGTTTGTATTCTCAGTCACTATTCAAAACCGGGCCCTTTAATCCACGCTTCATCGAAGTACGAGCTCGCGATTATGGACAGTGAGAAAGCCTTCCAGGGCGCATGCCACAGCTACCCGCAACCTTTATGGGCTACTTGTCCTTCCTGTCAATCCTCTCAAAAGAAACAATCCATACTGAAATATGTTTTTGGCTTCATCCTTCTGGGTCTCCTTGCCCTCAACGCCTATCAATCTCGTGTCGCTGCTACCACGAACAACTGCCCTTTGAAAGTAGAGCAGAAATCTACCAACTTCATGGAGACGCACGACCGCCACGATATATCCATCAGCATCAAAAGACCCAATGGCGATCCCGATGACGGCGACGACCCGGAAGACCCTGGTGATGGAGACCCGGATGATGACGACAAGTGGGCGTTCACTGCGTGGACAGCGAACGGTTGCAGCGGCAATGCTACCAACCCGCAAGGCAGCGGGCCAACTGTGCAGTGCCAGGTGTTCGACAAGCCCTACAACTCAACTACCACCTTCCTTCTTCCTGAGAGCCTCAAGCTTTGCTTCTATAATCAGAATAATTGCAACGGACAAGTAACCGAAGTCACCGACCCCACCAATTGCGTCAACCTCCCTTCGTCAAGCTCATACAGAATCCTCACCGACACGACTGCCTGTCAATTGTCTTAGCTACACATCTCGCATTATGGCTACGGACTAGTTTGAATATCTTGATCTGGCACAAAGGTGCTGGGAGTGGGTGTGACGGTGCTACTCATGGGACTCTGTTTGAAACAATAACGTATGGTGGTGTTGAAATGATCGCTCGATTCGTATCAACTATCACGATCATAGTTTTGTACAATATAATTACCTACCTATGCTAATACTAATAGCATACATGCCCCTGTCTTATCTTCTGGCCATAAGTGACGCGAGCAATTTTTCTAGCAAGAAGCGATAGTCTATTAACCATGACTTGCTGATATGCTTTCACCATGTCCGTTGTAGTAGAGTCCCCTGGCCAATAGGCTGCTCTGGGACTCTATAAACAGGATCGTCAACCTATTTCTGATAATTCTGATACGCTGATGTCTAGCCGTATCATTCAGTGGTTGCCGTAATATTTATTCAGGAATATCTACACCTATTCTTCACGTAAGGCACTAAGAAGAAAAGCGAGTGTCTCTCCTAGGGTTGTAGCTATCGCAACGTTACTTGTATCGCTGTTGTGGCTGGCTGGTTCAAAGACAGAGAGCTCAAGTTAGGTGCTGAATGGCTTTATGCAGACATTGTGGTTTCCAATCATACACTCTCTCCGTGCGTGTGGCTGGCAAGGGAAGGGCACATTTACTAATCATATTGCTGAAGATTGTGGGATGTTACAAAGTGAGAAGGAGGCGGAAGAGAAAAAGAAAATCATGACCTGAGCATAGAAGGTAGCGTCTATTGTGACAGGGCGTGTGGCTTAGCCACGCAAACCACACTTTGTGTAGCTTGTGCCACTTACAATATTTACGTAGCTTCGCAAGCCCTGTTTTCCCTAGACTTAGATTCTACACTTACAGTTTACACACACAATACAACTGGCTGTTTATATTCACAACCTTCGCGATAGGGCTGTCGGCCCTATCCACCTATCTACTCAAGGTTTCATATGAGCATGCGAGTACGTGCGTTCCATGTTATTATTTAGGAGGGAAATCAATGCCGATATCAGTGAAACTCCCTAGTTTTGCTTGCACTCGACAAGAAACTCGTCGTTGACTTATTTCAATCACTCAATATGTTCTCATACCATAAGAACTTCTCTTCCTAGCCACTTGAAGGTTAGTTCCAACAACTTGAACATGGGTAACATTCAGTATTCCAAACACCAATAATACCGCCGTAAGATTCTGTACATCGGCTTGGCTTTTTAAGCCTCTTGTGTACCCCAAACCTACCTTATTCAGCGGATATAAGACATTTCTTACTGCTGTGAACCCCGAGCTCCGAGGTGGCAACGTTAACCTTCAGATGCAAGGAACTAAAGTTGGTGACACGCACTCCTTGATCTAGTTTAGTATGGTCTAGGATAGAGCGGAGAACTAGGCACATGTGCCACTCGTGTCAAGCTTTTCGGATGTCGGCAGCCACGGCTGCACATAGGGGGTGGCCATTCATTTGGCAATACGTTCGGTTAAGGACGTCCGGAAGGCGCAGCAAGGCGGCGGCGGCGCGGCAACGAGACGCGGTGATGCGGCGTGATGCGGCGTGCGTGGGGTAACACGAGATTGGACGACAAGTCAGCAATTGTTGTGAAATGTGCTATCGCATCACGAGAATTCTTCATCTGGGTACCATCGAACCGTATTTGCTCGTATTTTGGTAGTTCCAAGGATTTAACTAAGGTGATGGGTGTGATAGATCACTCAATACAGGAGTTCTAACCATGTCAAGGGGCTATGGTATAAAATGACAATGTTTCTAGCATTGTTACACAAAAGGTTATGTTATTTCAGGAATGTCTCATAGTTGAACTTTTCGTCGTCCTTTGTCTCTATTTGATAACTTAGTGCAGATATAACCTTTTTATTATGGCTTGCTTCTTCGAGATGGTACATGAATCATGACTATCAGCATAGCAACATGGCGTATTTACCAAATTCCTGGTCTCCTAAAAGCTCATCCATTTCATTGTCATACAAACTCACGACAAATTCAATCCCACCATGGCTCTTCATGGGCAAGATGAAAGATATACGGAAGAATAGTTCAAAACCCTCCATGAGCGGTCTGAATGCTGTAGGTTTCCCGTCGTTGTCAAAAAATTCATCTCCGAAGCTCAAGCTATCACTCTCGAACTTCAACAATGAGGTAATCATCATGTCGTTTCCTTCTACAGTAGTAAATCGAAGCTTGAGCTGGTTATAATCTGGGATGTTCTTGACTAGGGTGTAGGAATCAAGTACAGATTCCGGATAGATACGACTTCCATTCTCACGAATGACTCGAGCTACCTCTGAAATTTCCGTTTGTGGCGAGGTGAGCTCTGCGAGGGGAAAGAAGGATTGATTGATGAGGATAACGTTGCCTAGGTAAGTTGAGGGTAGCGCCTGAGAGAAGTCTGGACGGCCATCAAGCGTCATTTCAAGACACGATAATGGATCTTGCTTATGTCCATTTGAGTAGCCTCTGGCTTTTAGCCGTGCTCTCATAAGGCCTTGCCAGATAAGAGCAGAGAGAGCATCATTGCCAGAGATATTACTCGTAGAGTCTCCAGTGACTTTGGCAGACCGCAAGCATTCAGTCTTGAGCAGAGTAAATTTTTCAGGCGAGATGTAGAAAATGCGCGAATTCATCTTGCGCTCGGGGAGCACAATGTTACCCTCAAGCCCCTTTCCATTTGTCCTAAGTACTATTAGCAAGGGATGCGAAGTTAAGAGAGGGGATGGTGAGAGGGCAGTGGGCAGAACTTCGCAAAATCTTGAAAAGTAAGACGCCCAGAATTGAGACTGATGCAGGAAAAGCAAATGACTCCCCGCCGTCTTAGAGAAATAAGAGTTGCCAATTCATGGCTTACTTACTCAACTGCCGGTGCATTGCTTATGAGAGATGGCGTATCCAATCCTAGTATGCGCCAAGTTGAAGGATCGATCTCTTTGACCAATCGGCCACTCCCTTCCTTTCGCCACAGATTATCCAACAAGCTTCTGTCATCACTGCCGGGTGGGAGCATTAAGGCATTGGCTGATTCGTCCCTGGTCATCGATAGTGCGGCTTTACAGCTATCCGCCCACACCTTGAAAAATGTGGCGGTTGCAGTGCCGTCTGACACGGAATGGAAGATGGCGGCGCATAATACGCAGCCCCCAGGGATGAAATTGGCCTGGCCAACGAAGACCTCAGCTCCGTCATCAACGCTAGGCATGAAAGGCGCCCACAGCAGCTCGGCATCGCGAAATGTGTTTGTGGGAAATCCGAGCTCGGCTAATTCTTCGTATTCAGGCGCATCCTCTATGATGTTATACTTGAACTGATACGGCCGCGACTGTGCCTCATCAGGGGGCGAATATCGAATTTCAAGCTGGCCTGGTCTCCACCCTGCAGTGTCCGGAGACTGCCAATACACTTTGCCACCAAGCCAGGGGAACTGGAAGAATAGTCTATGCAATCCCTCATGCAACTGGTCAAACACTTTGGTAGTGTCTACACCGGGGTTGAGAGGCAGGTACAGAGAAAACTTGACGTAATTTCTTGGGGGAATGTGATCGAGTGGACCAAGCGTAGTGTGAAGTTGTTGTGACCCCATGATGCGCAAAATGCATGAGGGTTCTATTCTCGAGCTGTTAGTTGTCGGTGCGGCTGATAGTAAGAGTTGTTGCCAAGATGCAGTTTCTCACGATTGGCATCACAGGGGAGACTGGAGCAGGATAAGGTTAATTGAAATCGTAGGCCCATCGGTGAGAATCGGCACTAAGCTAGCTCGTCTCTTCCTCTAAAATAACGTTGACCCTCATTTCCAATTTAGAGATGTGGCCGCGAAAGGCATACATATTGTGTGTAAGTTTGTTTTGGACCTAAGCCAACGTTGTCGATACGAATCACAGATTCAGCAATACCCCATTGAGACAGAGTCCGCATCCTGAATATCAGTATTAACATCCTCCTTCTCATTTGGAATAGTGTCAAGGCCAGATTCCCGTGCCACGACCCCACTCTAGTGCATCCTCTTAGACGTCGCCGGTGTATCTAAACGTAACTCTGTGTTAATTATAGTCGTGTCGAGGGGGAGGGAGGTAAGCAACATTATGGCTATAGAGTTGGTAGGACTTTGCAGATAGCTAGGGCTTACGGCATCCTTGAGCTAACACCGTGTGAATCATGCATTTTGCTTTCTGAGTCAGTATGTTACATCCCAGCGATACGCCGGCAAGGGACGTTGTGGTGTCTATAGGTGACAAGCCGATAACACGATCTCCCTTGCATCGTTGCAGAGACTTCTTTTTAATCTATCACCTGCAAGCCATAAATACAACGTGGGATAATTACGGCATATACGCACCTCGCGACAAACTACCGTACCTTAAGCTAAGGTTACTTTCGAACTTCGTGCTGCTGGGGACTTCTGGCGTCCTACCTTACCTACGCATGTACGGAGTACGAAGTATCATAGGTTTATCAGTTGCGCCTATAGTGTATGCGTATAGAAACCCGTGGCAATTTGCCCGATATTTGCACACCGGAATACCTAGTTCGTCTAGAATGCGGCAGGCTGAACACAGTATGTGCGATGATAAGCCGCTAAATGCAAGTTTATCTGCGTGGCTGGATCCCTATGCCTTACACCGAGAGGGCTTTCAGCGAATGCGGGAGCAAACGGGAACGATCGCAAGACCCTGACGCGCGCAAGTGCGGCCCCGCTTCGGTTCAGGGTTGAGGGTATATGGCTGGCCTGGAGGCTTGCAGCCAGGGGTTTTGCTTCTCGCGTATGAGAAGGACATATCTAGCGTAGCCGAATCCTTACTTCACATTTACCCGTCCAGCAAGTGGCTAGCTGAGGGCAGAAAGGGCCTGTCTTGTCGGAATGGAGTCCCGAAACCTTGGGCGCATCTGGGGGCTTGATCGCTGGCCGAATCCATTTCAATCCAATTCGGAAGTTCGCAAGTTTGGGGCATTCCCGTCAAGGCTTGTGAGTTACCATTTAGGTTGAAATCGTCTTCTTATCCTTGTGCCCGGTTCATTTTGAAACATCTTGCTAATATTGCGGTCATATGTTTGGGATTACACGTCGTATAATACCTGCTTCCTGGCTTATAGTAAGTCGCAGGTATTTCTAATAGACAGCCTTCCTCGGGCCTTCTTCCCAGTAGCAACCTGATAGCCTATTAGTAGGTATTCCGCACTTTCACGTGTTTCTATGCATGCCTTCCACGAGGTATCTCCCCGATAAATTACCTCATCGACATGGGATGTCGCCACCACGGTAGCGAATGTAGATAATCGAAATCGCATACTGATTCTTGTACCAGAAGTTGGACTTGATAAGTGAAGAAAAGCGTTGAACCGTACAATAGTAAACTTAGGTAGGTACGCCGTACTTAGGCCTGTCTTTTCACCATCTAGGCAGTTACTTTATACTAAAATAGGTATGGGGTTAGCGGTTCTCGGGCACTACCGTAGAATTCCAGTGCTGGGGAATTGGGGAGGACTTTGGCTGTATGCGGCTAGCCCTAGCGAGCATGGGGCATGGGGGGACCTTTGTAGGCGGGCGCGTCTAGCCCCGCCAAGTCTTCCTTGGCGTAAGTAATCGAACCTCCATCCCCATCTTCACCTCGATAACACAGGGCCCCCTAGATAGACTCTTCTGCAAGTCGGGTCGCAGCGGACCGACATAGACCAACCGCAACGAATCCTTCAGGCTGTCCCTGGATGCAACAATCAGAGTAGAGAATAGGTAAATAGAAGAGACCCCGGGACCCGACTGGCACGAGGAGCTGGGCAAGACCGGGTCCCCCACCTGGCATTAACTTGGTTCGGCCTAAAGCCCCAGCAAACCACGTTTTTTTGATGCCCATCGCAAACCATGTTTGGCACCTTCAAGTTCAACGAGAAGACGCGGCTGTCCGACGCCATCGATGGCCTCGATTCACGGAGCTACACACGTACAGTGCGTGCGCACATCATTTCCCATCCCTTCTCATCTTCATCTGCCTCGTCCCTCTCTCTCGTCGTCCGCTTTGCTGATCGCCTCGGCCCTTTTAGGCGTGTGATTTCTGTCGCCTGAAGAAAGTAAGTGAAGCCAAAGCCAATCTTGACGGTCGCACTCATCTCCATATGGGTTGCCGTCTCGTCTCAACTCGCACTGAAATCTCTGTCTAATTTGTATGTCTTTTCTCTCGTAAAGTTGCGATGCAGCGGGGAAATGAAAAGTTGTGAAAGATGCCAGGCGACTTCCACACCCTGCACTTATACCCTTAGTTCTGGCACGGGGAGAGGCAAGAAGCGAGTGCGCAGACAGCACTATTCCGATTCTACAATAGGATGTTTTCCGGTAGAAACTGAGCGTAGCGACGATACCGGCCTGGCTCGTCAACGGGGTAGTGGGGCGAACCAGGAGTCCGGCCAACCCTCAACCAGCAGGAGAAGCGAGCCGTCGAAGTTCACTAAGGCGGCTCCGCCCCCGGAAAGCGGTGATGCTTCAGCTACGTCAATGGCCAACTCAGCTACATGGCCAGACTCCGGACCTGACTTCAGTGGCGTTCTGGCGTTCGCCGATGATGGCGACTTCATGGGTATGGATGATAACTTAGACCTAAGCGAAGGTAAATCGAACACCACGAGAAAAATAAGTGTCTTGTGTTGTTCCTGAACCAAGATGAACATAATAGTATCAAGCTCACATTCTGTAGAAATGCTTCTATCCGAGAACGATTCACGCATGTGGGACGCGAGCCCGCTGCATTCCCGGGAGTATCTCTCTGGTCTGTCGGAATCCACCCATGCTCAAGTGGGAGAGAAGCCAAAAACGAGCCGCGAAGGTTCTGGACTAAGTGCAGACAGGCCGCTCACAGTCAGTCTCCAGCTCGCGTCTAAATTCGCCATTTACTGACACATGGCGCAGAGTAGGGAGCCTGACTTTGGAAATATCGTAAATGAGCTCCGGGACCATAGTGGATCCAATTCTACATCGGCGTCCATCGCGTCCTCGTCAACATGCGGCTGTCTTTCAAATGTTGCACGACTATTTGAAACAGTCGTTTCGCGGACGGCCAACTGCCAGGGGCAGTCTATCGATATGTTAATGATTGATTTAGAGGATGGCGTCGCGGGATGTAAGAAAGTTTTAGTTTGCAGCGATTGCACCTCTTGCTCTGATAATCCAACCCTTGTTGCCATGGTGGGATCGCACTTGGTTGGCCTATGGGATGCTATAACGCACAGGATCATAGCGTGCCAGCGCCAAGACCGATCCGATTCTAGTTCAAAGGCCTCTTTCGACCAGCAGGATGAGGCACAATCATTCCAACCTTCGCCCCAAACGTTTCGGTATGGCCGCTATGCCGTGCAGTCGCCCGAGATGAAATGCCATCTGCTCAATAACTTGATACAGCTTCATTTTAACAACCTGAACGAGCTGCTAAGCTATCTGAAAATTGCCGTGCGCCAAAAACCGAGCGCACTAGAGATTGTGGAGCAGGCCGCCACGAAGGCAGCCCGAATCAGCTGGGCAATGAGACGTGAGGTTGCTGGGCCAAGGTCGGATGACCAATTCATTACCAAGAATGCCCTTATTACTGGGACCGGCACGACACGCTCTTAATAGAATATTTGATGTAAAGGAGATGGCGCAAGTGAAATTTAGAGAGCTTGGTCTTCATTTCTATTGAGGAATTCCTCTTGATCGAGATTAGTTAGACTAAATAGGTCAACCTAGCTGGGTTCTACGGATAGCGTCGTGCTTCAAATAGAAAGGTCTCGTGTTGTCGATTCACTGAACAACCACCCACGGGTTATCGTCAATTACAAGGTTGCCTGTCAATTCTACCATCTCTGTGTAATGCTGATAATATATCGATGAGGCCTAGCATTTCAATGGGTTTGGTCTACAAATGAAACCTGAAAGTCTATCTACTTAGTCCCCATTCGCTCTCATCTCTGTTGGTACAAGTGAACTTCTCGACGCGATAACGTGGGAGAGATGGGAGAGTGTACTAGGGCTCAGAATCTCAAACACGGAGATATCACTCTTCAATTCACGGAATACTTGGTTGCGAATCTCCACTGCCTTAAAGGAGTCCACTGTAGCGACACAAGCACACGTCAGTTTCGGAAGCACGCGAATGAAAGGGTCAATGGATAACAGGGTAATCAGTACGTACCTCCCATATCATATAATGGGCGCTCAGGATTGATGTCTGAAGTTTGCACACCCAGCCCTGGAGCAAGCAACCGTTTCAATATATCCTGCACAAGCTGCGCAGCTTCAGCAAGTGATGCAGCTGCTTGTAGCAGTTCGCTGACATTAGGGCCGGCGTCGACCTGCTCGTCGAGTGTCGTATCTGCTTTCAGCGCCACACGGTGATTGAACTTGGCATCCCGAGCCCACTGGTCAACGACGGGGCCTTCACGACGCAACATGTCATTGATGCCAAAGACGAGTTGAGGGGGGACCTCGCTGCCATCTGTTGTATACCCACGCAGTGCAGCCGTAATGCCTATATCCAGCTCTTCTAGGGTGGTGCTGACGGCGGCCATGTGCGAGAACCGATCGAGGTAGTCTTTCATCTCCGTCCCTGCGATGGTGTGGTCTGAATCTGATACCAATCCGGCATTGATACTCACGGCCGACAAGCCGAGCGACCGTCGGTAGTGCGCAAAAGCGTCCATGTATGTGTTGCCGGCCGCATAGTTGGACTGCGAGACATTACCCATGACGGCAACGACTGATGACAACATGATGAAGAAATCTACGTCTTTTGGAAGTGCTGCGTGCAAATTCCATGTTCCGCTCACTTTCGGATTGAAGGCCGTCATCCACTGCTTATGGCTCATGCGTGCGAATAAGCTGTCCTGGTGAAGTTGTTAGAAAAGGGGCCACAGTCTTGCAAGGAGAATACAGGGTTGTACAGTACTTACTTGAAGAACCATGGCGCATTGGATCACGCCCTTGATCTTCTTTCCTTGCTTCTTGACTTCTTCTGCTGCAACGTGCACATCTGACAGAGAAGTCACATCACATTTCAACAAGTCTACCCTGCAGCCGCGGTTGCGTAGCTCTTCAAGTTGTTGGCCCAACCGTGTGCTCCCTGACCGCGACAAGAAAACTAGGTGTCTAGCCCCGCTAGCAACCATGAGATTAGCAATTCTGAGACCGAGCGATCCTAGACCACCTGCGAGTACATATGCCGCATCGGCATCGAGCACTAGAGGTAGAGGTTTAGATGGCATCAGTGGGATCATGGCATCTCTCTCAAACCGAACGGTCGCTATCCCCCCACTGTCTAATTTTGTTGACCATGCGAGGGCTTCTGGCATGTCTGTGACAGAAAAGTCCGTTCTTGGGTGAATGGCCATGGTTGTTACCTTCTGTAGGGTCTCCGAGGTGTCATTGAGCAGTTTTGACACAAGATTTGGCCTCCTCGATAATATATGTGCAGTATTGACGGTATGGAAACTGATGTTTGGAATTCCCGATAGGGATGAGAACTGAGTAGTATTAGAATCGTTCAACACAGCAGCAATGCGACCAAACGGCGCAAGACATTTTCCAAATCTATCGGGATTCAATGACGTCGAGGGCCCATAGACCACTGCAGCGTCTAGACCACAGCCATTTGTCTGTCGCATCAAGTACGATAGCATGGAATCGCTCGATTCATCAAGAATCGATGCATCGTCGATTGAGAATCTCCCAAGGAGATTCGCCTTCTCCTCTTGTGTTCGTACCGTGGTGAAGACCTTAGCGCCGAGGTGGAGAGACAGACATAACAAAACCTGTCCGAAGCTCGTTGCCCCATTCTGCAGAAAGATAGTCTCGTCTGCTTGGATGTTGAGCAGATCTTTCAACACATAAAGCGCCATAGATGAGAGCCAGATCGTTATTGCCGAGCCCTCTGCAGGAATGGAGCTGGGTATCTTCAGGGTCAATGAATCGTTCACCCGCATAAACGTCTTACACTGCGAGCTGCCATATGAGACGACCTGATCCCCTATCGCGAAGCTTGTGACAGATGAGCCTAACCTGGTGACTTTGCCCGTCACGTATTTTGCCGTCAACGAATCCGGCATGGGCTGATCGACATCCATCGATATCTCAGTGATTTTCAATTCTAATTCGTGAGGATCGAGTGACTGATTCGATTCCGACTCCTGTTTCCAGATCATATCATGCGACTGGTTTGATGACTTAGACAAGGATACTCTGCCAACAGCGTCGAGACGACTAAGAGCAGGGGGCGCTAGCTCCATAGTCAGCGCGACCTCCTCATTCATCGACGGATAGTCAACAACACGGGGCACGAGGAGGTGTCCGTCAACCTCAGCGAATTCCAAATCAGGGATTTCATCGCTCTGATCGAGAGATGCAAGAAGAACTTCAACGGAAAGTGAGGCGGCGTCTTGCCCTGCGACAGCCGTTGTTGGCGCAATGTCCAGATGGGCAATTCTAATCTGAGGATATTCGTTTCGCAGAACTCGAAGGAGCCCGGGTGTTGCTCCTGCATCAATTGTGGATGCTGAAGGTTCCAGCGCATGGCATCCTTGGCTGATCCAAAGTAGATGCGCCGCGGAAGAAATGAGATCTTGGAATTGTATGAACTCCTCAGGATTCCATTTGCCTAGTAGCGAACCATCAAGACCGAGCAGAGACACAACGCATTTGCCAGTCATTTCTGAAGAGTCTTTGAGCGTTGACTTGTGAACGGCCACACCCAGTTCGCTTAGTTGACGCTGGATGTGCTCCCCAAGTTTGACAACATCGGCATCACCCGCAGCCTGAACTGGCTCTAGCAGGTAAACGTCGGAAGGAATCGTCGCAGAAGGCCAGGGGTTAGAAATGACGGTGAGAATCTCATCTTGCAGGTTAATATTCTGCGTGCTGAAGTCATCTGATGTCGTATTGATACCGTTACCGTTCACCTGAACCCTGTCGCATACCTTGTTACGCAAGCTGAGGAGTCGGGTATGATCGTGCATCATGGGTTTCCAGATTGAGCTCAGGGAAATGAAAGGCTCTTTATCACGAGACACCGAGCCAGCGATGATAAGATCGAAGTGCTGACTAGTGATGTCCGTCTGGCCATCCTCACCTGGATTCCACAGTTCATAAGAAACCGGGACCCGAGCATTTGCCAGATGGAGCTTCCAGAATCTAAGCTCAACATCAGTAACATCGGTGAAGGTACATTGTGAAAAGCCCCTGTAAGTCTTCGTTTCTTCCAAGAGAGGCTTCAAACAATGAACTGCGTCTTTGCGTAATGAGCTGCCGATGACGAGCACGCGTAAGTTGGCGGTGCGATGACACTCTATATCGAGCCAATCTCGTAGCGTTCTAATACGGCCTGGGATGCTGATGCTGTGAGTTTGCGCATAATTCCTTCTTAGAAGGAAGTCCGGGTCAATGTCCCAATTCAAAACCGCGGTTCTTTTGGCTACGGTATTCTCGGATGATTGAGTGATCGGCCCGCCAGTAGTACCGGAGGTGACCTGCTTCATTTCGAGGCCCTGTACAACAATCTTAGGTTCGCTCCACGAGCTATCTGAAACTACCAGATCTGCAACCAGTTTCCCATCTTCGGTCTTTTGGCCCGTGGAGTAGCCGGAAAATACGGCCCCAGGTGTGTTGGGGAGCTGTGAAGAAACAAACAATTTCGCGAGACGGTATGGCACAGCCGCCTCGGACATGATGACGCCGTCCGCAACAGCCACGACAATAAGATGGAAGATAGCATCTAAAGTGGCCGGGTGAATAAGATGGGAATACTCAAACTCATGAGGCATGGTCGATGCCGTGTCTGGCACAGTCTATAGCGAGCGGTTAGTCATTGAACAAGGGTATTCCCCTGAACGGGGTAGTGTCGTATGCTAGATCATGCAGGCATCTAGGAATCATAGCTGATAGGGAAAAAGAAAAACATACAATTGTTCCAAAACACGATCTAGGCTTCGAGGACACGTGAAGTGATTCGAGATTCTGGAATGTTGGGCCATATTCCATTCCGATATCATGTAGCTGGCTGTACAGCTTCGCGGTATCATGAGTCTCTGAAAGAGTAGACTTCAGCGCTCTATACTCTTCAACGAGAGCATTCCAGTCTTCTGGCGCGAGGTCACGGATAGCAGAAGGTTCTTTTTCCAGGATTATGAAGAACTGTCCGAAGCAGTGTTTCGTCCAGGCGAGATCGCCAGTCCTCGAATACACAGCAAATGAGTAGCTGCCGGGCTGAGAATCCGGCGTTCGAACACTCAATATCGTCTCCGCTGCCCCTTCGTCGGGAATGACAAGGCCTCTCTCAAAATGCACATCAGCGAATTCAACGCCCTTGATGTTGGCCGAGTCTGAGACGAGTTTGGGCACAGCTTCAAGAACCATGATAAGCATCCCGGCGCCGGGATATAGTGTCGTGCCCGTGATTTTGCTGTTGTAGTATTGGGGTCAGTAGGGTCCACATAAAGAAAAAGTTACTTAAAGATTCGAATGATTGCAGGAGCATCACCAGCCAAGAGTATACTTCAACGCAAACATGGCTTCTAGGCTTATAAAGGGAGCCATAAGAAGACTCCAGTAGACTTACTGATCCAGTATCCAAGGATTTTCGCTCAGCCGTAGGAAGTTCCGCCATTGTGGCTCAAATGGGTTCTGGTTTTCGACCGCCACGCCGAGGAGATCAGTGCGTTGAGAATTCCCTAGTCGATGATCTTTCGTCCCTGGTGTCTCATGCCAGTACCGTCGCTCGTGGTTCCAGGGATAAGCTGGCAAATCGCTCAAGCACTTCAAGCTTCTTTTGCTTTCCAGCTCTCGATTAACTCTAGATAGATCCAACCGGTTGCCAAGAGCCCATAGCACTCCTGCAGCATGTAAGGATGACCCCTCTGCATCTGATCCACGTACTAGCATCGAGGTATATGGCAGTTCCGCAGACAGCTTGTCCTTGACTGAATTCATGATCTGTGTCAAGGGTGCTTTGAGAGCAGAATGAGGTCCAACTTCCACCATGCTATTCCATTTCACATTCTGCACAGACTTCCGGCCCGACCCGTATGTAAGGAGCTTTCTGGCGGCGTGCGAAAATAGTACAGGTTGGCACATGTTCCTAATCCAATAGGCCTTGCCTATCTCATGATGAGATATCAAGTCACCAGTGACGGAAGAGAACATCTGGACCTGGGTGGTCATTGGCTCTCCAACGGCGGCTTCTTCCATGGCTTTGAGACAACTGTCCGCTACTGTTCTCATGTGCGGGGAGTGGTAAGCAGTCTTGACACGAAGTTTTCGTGCAAATTTGCCGTCGCTGGAAATAAGATTTTCAAGTTCGTCAACGTAGTTCGCATCGCCCGAGAGGGTAACGCTTCCGGGACTATTTATACACGCCGCTACAACACTCTCAGGGGGCACCTTTTGCAAGTATTCCCGCGCTTCGTCTTCCGATATGCCTGCCGCCATCATGGCACCCGTGCAAGCGCGCTTCGCAACTTGTCCGGAGTATACACCTCGAAGATAGGCGACCTTGATGGCGTCTTCATGCGTTATGATACCGGCAGAATAAGCAGCCGCTGGCGAGACAGTCGTTAGCTCAATTAAATTTATGACTCCCATTGTTTCGCTCAATCGGCAGACTTACCTATTTCACCGCTCGAATGTCCAACAACAGCTTTTGGTCTGACCCCCCAGTGAGCGAGCAGGTCCGTGAGGCCAACCTGCATAGCGGTACAGATAGGCTGGCTGTATTCGGCAGAGTCCATTCTTTTGCTCTTGGTGTCTTTCAATTCTTCAGAAACGTTGAATGGGCAGTCCAAAGTTGCTAAACATGACTGGCTCCTGGCTATGCTAGCGGCAAAAATGGGATGAGACAGTAGCTCTTTTCCCATCCCAGCCCATTGAGCGCCTTGGCCGGTGTATACTAGCGCTATCCCATATTCTCTGGACGGCCGTTTAAATCGAGGGGTTCCACCGCTGAACTGTTGAATAAGCTCGTCGATTGAATCGGCAATCGCGAAAGATCTGTGGTCAAACTTTGACCGCCGGGTTGCCAAAGTATATGCCAATTGCGGTATATATTCAAGAGCCTCGTTATGCGTAAAGGAGTCTCTCTTGAGACCATAAAATGCTTCATATGATTTTGCTATTCGCTGGATCCCTTTCTCGTCACTGGAGCTGAAGACAAAAAGCCGCTTGGGAGAAGGTATATCTTTCGCATCGATACCATTAGCAGGAACAATACCGTTGCCATTAATATGGACAACATGATTCCCGTTTGTGTTAACGCCGTTGCCATTAGTATGAACACCGTTACCATTACCGTTGATGTGAGTAAGCCCGTTCGTGTAGTTTCGGGTTTCTGCTATTAAATCTTGTGATGTTTCTCTTGTGGAGTGCTTGCCCGTTATTCGATGGTCTTCGAGATAACTCCGAGCATCGTCAAGAATCACATGGGCGTTCGCGCCTCCGAATCCAAACGAGTTCACACTAATGCGCCGCAAACCCCGTGTTGGCCAAGGGATTACCCCTTTCGGCAAGGCCAGGTTCCAGTCCGCAAACCTGAGTTTGGGATTGACGGTCGCTATATTCGCTGTTGGAAGTATAACGCCGCTTTCGAGGCATAAAACAGCCTTAAAAACGCCAGCGAGGCCAGCGCAGCCCTCCGTGTGTCCGACGTTTGGTTTGATACTGCCAACATAGATGGGGTCTTCAGGGGATGTACTAGCCCCAAAGGTCGATGATATGGCGGATAATTCAATGGGATCCTATATGCTATTGTTAGTAATCGTGGAACGCGGCTGAATAAATCATGCGAACACAATGAAACTAGCAGTCAATCTCATCTCACATGCGTCTACTACTTACTCCAACTGGTGTGCCTGTGCCGTGTAGCTCTACGTATCGAGTATGATGAAGTGGTAAACAAGCCTCTGCATATGTATCCCGGATGAGAGCTGCCTGAGCTTCTGAACTGGGCACTGTAGACATGGATATTAGCCACAATGATTTAAGATAGGGGTGGCGGAGATTTGACTTTATTGCTTACTTGTTACACTCGGGGTCTTTCCGTCAACATTGGCACCGGTGCCCCGTATCACTGCTCTAATCGTATCTCCGTCCCGGATGGCATCGGATAACCGCTTGACTATGAGTCCGCCAATCCCTTCTCCCCTGCCATACCCATTGGCCCGATCGTCGAAACTGTGCGAGGTTCCGTCGGGGCTCAGCATATGCATTGCTGTGAGCTGGTTCATGAAATTGGGATGTAAAATTACATTGACACCCGCTACTAAGCTCTGCAATTGGGATTAGTACATGATTCGGACGGAGTGGGAAAAAATGGATCCCAATTTACCATATTCGTTTCCCGCAGGCGTAATGATTGACAAGCCAGGTGGAGAGCATATAAGCTGGAAGAGCAGGCAGTGTCTAAGGTCAAACTTGGGCCACGCAAGTCGAAGAACCAAGAAACTCTGTTCGCTGTCATGGCCTCGCTGCTTCCAGCTGCGGCCATATATGGTGCATCCAGCATGTCACGGGTGGACAGGACTTCATAATCGCTGGTCATGCTACCCACATAAACACCAGTTTGAGTTCCAGCAATACCATCAAGAGATAAACCGGCTATTCAATGATCAGGCAATGCGATCTCTATTGGATGATAGTAAAGTGCAATACATACCATTTTCAAACGCTTCATATGCAACTTCTAGCAGTAGCCTCTTGGCGGGGTCCATTCCCGAGGCTTCCTTGGGAGTTACGGAAAAGAAAGGGGCATCAAATGTCGCCACATCCTGCTCAAGAAAAAAGCCATGTGTAGTAGTTAACTAGAGCCTTCAGTGTTAGTATAAAGTGGTAAATATGGGAGCAGTTTTCCGTCACTCACAGTGCCTTTGCGATCTGGGTCAGGATGATAGAATGCATCCGCATCCCATCTGTCTTCAGGGACACGAGCATGCGCGCTTCGACTATTTCTCATCATATTCCAGAGGCCATCAAGTGAGCTTGCCTCGCCTGGTAAACGACAAGCTGCACCAATGATAGCTATGGGCTCGAAGTGGCTCGCCATGGTGTGCGCCTTCTCGGGCTCAGCCATCTTGATGACGCTATTGTGTGGCTAGTCAAGTAACGCAGCAAGGGAAGAACCACAAAATTGAGTATACGAAGATGCAGTTACTTAGTTCTTGCTAGACAAATTGAGTCCTTTAACGTTGAAAGCATATTAAACCCAAACTTCAGGGTCTTTGGTACAGTATGGATCTACTAGCGATATATGACCTAATTGCAACGATTTAGTTTTCAATCATTTGAAGCACTGTATCCATGGCCTTCCTGGTATCCATACTATACTTGCACTTCAGTCTCAAACCTGAACTCATTCATTGCAGGTCTGTAAATGTCGCCAATCAAACCTTGGGAAGAATCCCGATCGGGTAATCGCACATAGTTTAGTAGTGTAAAGTACTGGTCCAAATTAGCTGACACCCCATCGGGAAGATTGCCGAGGTGCAGGATCCGTAGGGCTCTTCACGTACCAAAATGGACATGACAAGATGTAGCTAGTCCGAAACGGAAATAGAAGGTCAGCGTGCCACGAGCTCGTTATGTTCCGGACCAACATGGCGGAATGCGCAATGCCGCAGCGTGGTAGCTCGATAATGCGATGAAGCCATCTCCAAACTACTGGTTCATTCATTCGCTTTCAGATTTTGGATTCATTCATTTTGGCCGAAGAATCCTTTTGTGAACCTTCTAGAACGTACGTTATTGAACATACTAGGTATCCACTATGACACGAATTCTTGCGCTTCACGGGGTAGGGTCCTCGGCAGATATTCTCAAGGACCAGCTTGCGGTCGTGCTGAATCAGCTAGGGCCCGGCTACGAGGTCCATTATCTTGATGGCAGTGTGCAGCGTCCAAGGGGTCCAGGTATGCCATTATTGAAACTTCTCATTGCGCGGATGGTTTTGCAGACTGACGAGAGCATAGGCATGGCTGCGTACTACCCCGGACCTTTCTATTCGTACACCACGGGATACACTCCCAGTGAAATGCGAGAGGCTTTCGAAGACATCGATGCCGCTATCGAGGATTATGGGCCCTTCTGTGGTGTAGTCGGGTTCAGTCAAGGCGCTGCTCTAGCCGCTGCCTATCTCCTTGACTGGCAGCGCGTACGCCAAGATGAGGCACTTCCTTTCGAATTCGCCATCTTCTTTTCTTCAGTAGCTGCGTTTTCGGGAGTTGATGCTGTCGGCCTTGGGACGGTGAATGATTTGCTCAAGAATAAGCTGAGTGACATTAAGGACTTCCCAAACTATCATGACCAGGGTTTGGACGAGATGGAGAAAGTCTTCGTCGATTACCTGAGTCTCACGTTCCTTGTCGCAAAAAAGATCGGCGCGGTTTTGCCCGAACACGATATAGAGTTCTTCAAACATGAAGATGCTGAGATGATACCACGAATACTTCACCCTGCCCTACACAAACTCAGATTAAAAATTCCCACGGTACATATTTTGGGGGTTAACGACTTACCCTCCATGACTGAACAGTCTAAGCTCGTGCACGGATTATGCGACGAATCCACGGCGCGGTTGATCTACCATAAAGGTGGACATAGTGTACCGTCGCGTCGGCCCGAGGCGACGGCCGTAGCAAAACAAATTGAATGGGCTATGGCTGAAGGTGCTAGTCGTCGCGAACTTCGGAAAGCCTTTGCAAAAGTCACTACAATGGAAGTTCTATGAGTTCGACGAGTTTCCACGGAGAGATATCTTTCCTTGAGCGTTCCACGATAGACAGTAGGTAGATAGAAACAGAGTAATAGAACAAATCAGTTCCACGTTGCCTCCGACCTAGTGCCATTTCAGCATAGCTCGTCAGTGTCTGTGCGCTGTAATTTAAGGGCTCCCCCTACTACTTCGTAGATCAGGCAGTGTTTAGAAAATGATTAGGTGGTTTTTTAGATTTACCCACAGCCAATGTTTTGGCCATCTGGTGGAGTGATTATCCGGTGCATCTCTTAATAATAGATACATACTTCGTATTTTCCAACCAATATATCAAACTCGCGTAGCCAGGGAAAGAGGCAGCACCGCGCCAGGAGACAACAATAGTGTCAAGCTTGTAAGGCTAACATATTTTCCTCGCAGTTCCGACGCCCAAGCTTTCCACCGTGAAATTTGATTCTCATCACCCCGACCTCCTGCTTTCGGTCGCAACATAGAGGCTGCGTAAGGGATGAATGCGCTAGCAATCACCAGCCAGTCATTCTGAAGAAATAAGTGACACCCCTGAGCAATAATGTTCCCGTTTGAGCCCGATATTTCAGTCGCCCACGGTGAGAAGATATTTCGCAGGGTAGCCATACCAGACAAAAGGCCCATGCAAACAGCATACATATGGCCGGCGGCCGCAGTTGTGCCAGCGATTGTTAAAGACGCAAGTACAAGAGATCGGGCCTTCTTCTCAGGCAAAGGTGTACGGCGCCACCGCCTCAGAGTCGCTGCGAGTGCGGGCTGTAGGAGCGATGTGATAATGGGGGTGAGCCGATATGATGCTATTAGCAGCTGTCTCGTGCGACTAGAACACGGAACAAACGCAGGGTATAAGAGCCAGATGGGGAGTACTGAGGTAACGACAGACGTGTAGAATAGTGCTTCTGCATCTGCTGGGTCAACTGGACCTATCCCATTTTCAGGCGTGTCTTCACTGAATTTTCCCAGGTGGAAAAGACAATATAGTGGATACACGAAAGCAGCGCCGTGGCTTTGGTTGAAGACACCCCAAAACATATTCTCTCTACGCAAGACAAGTTAGCAACGTGCATCCAGGACTAGGAAGTATGGGATACGGACATGACAGCCCACGGCGACCGATGGCCATTTTTCCATCCATTCACAAGCATGCAGACCGAAGTACTTTGCATAGTCGTAAAGACTCCGACGAGGAGCGACTTATATACTGGGTTTTGCCCGTGTTCCAGTGCATCATAGAATATGACTGGCGATTGCAAGAACGCATCGAGAGCAGGTATGCCAGTGTAAGTACGTATCAGAGGAGAACCGCTTGGAAGAATGCCCGTTGACTTGGACACACCGATAGCTTTTGCGGTGCCGTTCCTGACCATTGAGCCCCAGAGGACATCAAATCCCACAACTGTTAGACCCAAGAAGTACAGATGCATGGTGTCTGATTCTTCTTTATCACGGTAAATATCTGACGCGAAGCTGACTATTTCCCAGGACAGTGTATATTAAAGACCATATCCTCCAGGCAGAAGTGCTCTAGATATTGCTACCAATTGTACGGATGCTTACTTACATTAGGTTGCATAAGGAACCTTGAAAATAGGAATCTTGGAAGCAATATCGGAGGTATGCACTGGCGATCCAATCGGAGACAGCCCTGTATTCAGCAAGCTAGCAGATCTGTTCCGAATTCCAATGGAGTATTTACAGCACCAAACCAGCGCCAAACCAGCGCTACAAGAACTAACTCCCAGCGAGAAACTCGCCGCTGTATGCCAGAATGGCGGCGCAGCGTCGCTCGGCAGCCAGGGTTAAAAAACCACTGGCTACTGCACTGGGCATGCAATTTTATCTATGACACTTCTTTACAATCAAAATACGGTACATATTGAAAGACATCCTTATGATGAAACAATTCACGCCGAACCCGTTGCAAAACAACACCCCCGGCAAAACTACCAAGTAAAACTGCAGCAATAACCCCGGAAAAGAAGCCGTCGATAACATAGAATGGGATTTTCGAAGCAACCAAGTCTCCGAAGTGACTATTGAATGCCACTGTGAAAACGCCAGCGCCAATCAAGGCCGCAGCGACAACAATGGCCAATTTTGACCAGCCATCAGAGCGATTCTGCAAAGTGCGGACAGAATGTGCAGCATATGCCAGAGCCTTTGTTTGTTTATTGGACGGCTTATGAGCCTGCATTTGACTATGTTTAATTGCAAGATCATGAAATGGGCGAGACAGCATAGCTCACATAGCCTTTTAAAAGACCAATCTCAAACTCAGAGAGTGTCTTGATCGCATCTTCGGAGTGGCCAACAAAATCAAAGTCTTCAGAGGCATCGCCGCCCGAGACTTGTAGCAGCACCTCTTTGCCTCCTGGGTGGTCGTCTAAATAACTCGAGACATCGTACACTGCAAAGATATGCTACATTAGTAGTGTATTCTTAGAGGTCGTATTCCATGATAACAGACCTTTTCCTTTAATGACTATCCAAAGATCGTCCGAGCTGCGATGTTCTGAGACTTGCTGGAGTGTATAGGCTGGCTTGTCCTGCATCGTGCTGTCGCTATCATCGAAGAACGAATGGACATTACGACAAACATTCACGATGTTAATCTTTCTATCACAGCTTTCAACTATACAACCTCGTCGGCGCTGGTTTTTGCATACCTATTGTGTGCATAACACATTGACCATTTAAATGGGGAAATGCCGTTTTGGGACAGCACCCTTTGCGACGATGACTAAGGCTTAAACAACAGTAGGTTGCCAAATTTTGTGGCATATGCTAATCCGGCATCGCCCATATTCCTTCCGGATATCTTTAGCTCGTATATGGTATTCGGACTGTTAGTAGATGCCTACCTAGATATGGAGAAAATAGGTAGGTACGTATATGCCATGTAAGTGTAACGACATGGTTAACTGGGGCTGCATGGCTGGGTTCAAATTTAGCGGTCTCTACATGACGAATTACACCACATCGCAGAATTCAAGACAACCCAACCAATAGCGGAAAATCGGTATCAAAATGCTAGCCAAACAATTCTTCCTCTCTGGAACGCCAGAATATTCTCCATCTATAGAACTTTCCTCAGCTGATGATATCGATGATGTGAAAAATAAGATTGCCGCGGCGTTTGGGATTGGGAAGACCAATGGTAATTGCCATCAATCTCTTCTAAGACGAATTCAAACTCATGATGGCAACAGTAATTACATTGCATGGGACAGACCAAGCCTTGAGCGTGGCTAGTCAAATTCGGGACCACAATGGAAAAATTGTAGTGAGGGTAAGCGGAAAGCCTGTTCGTGAGCCATGGTGCCCTCGAGAGCTTCCCTTGGTCGGGAATCACTTCGAAATCTATCCGGACCACATGGGAAATCATGATCGACTATTTGCCAAATATGGGAGCGTCGTTAAGACGGTCAATATGGGCACCACCATCTATTTAACCAATGATCCCGAAGTATCTGAGGTTGTTCTCAGCGAGAGCGAATACTTCACGAAGATAACATCGGACCCTAGCCACCCACTCTTCCACATGAAAGATAGTACCGCCCTCTTCATGTGCGACACCGATGAGCCTGCCTGGGCGCTGGCTCAGATTCATACCTCCAAGTATGTCACCCAAAGCAGTGCGACGTTACGTGCCCTGCATGCAAACCGCAACGGAACAGTGTTACGGCGTTTTCGACGAGCTGGATCGGCTAGGGAAAGCTTTCAATGCGTATCATTACATGTTCAAAATGGCGGGTCAGGTCATCTATCGGGTCGTCCTGGGGCTCGACGTTAAGCATTTCCAAAGTATCGACACCAAGCCGCACGAAATCATACACTTACTTGGAGAGTACATGCACCTCATGAAGAAAACATCTCTCTCTCCCCAGTGGTACAAATATCTTCCTTTCGGAGACGTAAGACGGCTGGAAATTGTGCGGGCTCGTGCTTGGGGCCTCGTACAGGATGCAATTGATGATTGTGAGACAGAGGGCGATGGTAAAGACCTTCCCATCAAAGAAGCCGCGCTTCAGTCATCATGCATCGCGGATTACCTCAAACGAGCAATGGATGATCAGGGGAATAAGCTTCCGGCCGACTACCTTCTCACGAACGTTGTCGTCTTAATCGGGGCCGGCTTCGTGACTAGCGCGTCGCTGCTGTCGTGGCTCCTCTACTCTTTGACACGATATCCCGACACACAGGAGAGACTTCTACAAGAACTTGTCGACTTCGGCGCTACCGCTACGACAAGTTGGACTTACGATGCTATCATGGCCATCCCTTATCTAGATCGTTTCATCAAGGAGACCCATCGAATGCACAATCCATCCTTTCAGACAGCCAGAAATGCTAGGAAAGATGTGATTGTTCCCGGTGGTTGGAAGATACCAGCCGGAGCAATAGTGATACCTACATTTCCCTCAATCCACAAGCATAAAGACCACTGGGACAATCCAGAGCGTTTTGATCCCGACAGGTGGGCCGACACAGATGCATCCCGGAAACGACATCGTATGGCATATACACCTTTCGCCGCAGGACCAAGAGGGTGTGTGGGCTACAATGTAGCGCAGTTGGAGGCCAAGTTAGTGCTAGCTAACTTGGTGTATCGCTATCACTTTTCCGATGTTAGCAAAGAACCCATGGAGTATGATCCGGAATTTCTTGTCATTCGACCGACAAACCTGTACATAAGAGCTGTGAAACGAACGGTCTGGCCTCAGAAACGTCAGAATGGTCAGCTCAGTTGAGATGACAAATCGCAGCGAGCGAGCGAGATTCTATATTTAGTCTTAGCAGAATTATAGAAGAATGTAAGCATATTGAATGATTATACAGTTTGAGCTTGTCTTCTGTGTCCCTAAGACTGCATGGCGACTGGGATTTGGCCGGCGACAACAAGGCTAAACTGAGTGTCCCCTTAATTTCTCCTTTAAAAGAAAGAGAGACCTAGACCTCGTACTAGATACGTAGTGAATAGCTACTAAGTAAGTAAATGCGTGAGCCATTTCATTAAAAACCTCACTTAGAGAGTATAAGGTAGCTATATCCGCCATTTCAATCTCACAACAGGTACCAACATAACGTCGTTTGAATGCATGTCACATTAAGAGACGCACGCACAAGTCATGAAATCAAAACAGTTCCCAACGCATAGAGATTTCTCTGTCAGGGAAAGACGTCTGACTTTTCAAGATACAAGTAAGCATAATATTCTCTACATATCTTATGCCTCCATGAGTAAACGCCGTAAATCAATTCAGAATTTGCGGCAATCTTTCGTGCAGGAAGATCCGATCCCATTTAGGCACAATGGATCTTGTCGCTCCCTCACGCCTAGACTGTCAAATCTTTAGTAATTCTGACCCGGATGCCGGGGCTTTCTAGATGAGGTGTGCCAATGAAACAGTCATGCGTAGTCTCCACATCTCGTTGCTTCAATGTCTGATATGGCTCCATATCAAATCGGCGCAGAAGATGGGCAAGAGTTAAGTATATCTCGGCATACGCGAGACTAGAAAGTATCGATCATATGAATTAGCCTATGCACTGAGCTGAAGGATGACTTTCTAGAAGGTTAACTGAAGCTGCTTACTTGATCCCGATGCAGATCCTCGATCCGCGGCCGAATGATAGGAGCTGTGCCTTGAGCTTGGGATCGTCGATCCATCGCTGAGGGTTGAAAGTAAAGGGGTCAGGGAATAATGATTCGCTCATATGATGGATATACAGAGACTGCATGACGGGCGTCTGAGAGACAAGTTGTTCTACGTTAGTGTCTGTGCTTGTTCATTCAAATAGAGAGAAGTTAGGAAAGTGACGCCTTACCCCTGCAGGGATGACCCATTCTCGGTAATAGAGATCCTCTTCTGTCGCTACACGAGGCTGCCGACTTGAGATACCGTGAGCCAAGCGGAGTCCTTCAGAGACTACAGCAGACTATTCAAGTGTCATTAGAACTCTGAAACTCTCTGTATAGGATTTTCATAGAGACAAACCAAGTAAGGCAACGCTTCCAGTTCAGAAAGAGAAACCTGAGATTCAATAGTAGGCAATACCACTGCGAGCTCCTCTCTCAATCTTGTCAGGGTACTCGGGTTTTCCAAAAGATAGAAGATTGTGACGGATAATGTTCTCGCCGTGGTTTCTGTGCCGGCTCCGAGAATAACAGCACATTCGGCGTTGAGGCGAGGCAGCGCCTTCTCGCTATCCGGGAGGTTACTATCGAAGATGTCTTGAAAAATCGTCTTTTTGTTGGCCGTGAGCACATCTTTCTCGTTAGTGTTCAGTCTTCTCTCTTCTTCAATCTCCTTGATTGTCTCTATAGGCTCGTTTAGCTTGCGCATAACGAACCCGATTCTGGGATAAAACCAAGACACCAGCTTGGGCGAGAGCGTCGTCGTGATATCCAAGAGCCATGGAAATTGGCGACCGACGGGTCGGATTTGTCCGACTAGCCGAAAGGCGTCGAGCCATTCTCTTCCCCAATCTTCGCGTTTGAGGTTGCCGATATCTGTACCAAAGGAGTATGATGAGATGACGTCCATTGTTAAGGCGGCCGTGGCGTAGGACAAATTGACCACATCTCCTTTCCGACAAGACTGACTGAGACGGGCTGAAAGACGATCGATCTTCTCCATTATCATAGGTTCTAGTTGCCCAATACTACGCTTGCTGAAGAACGGGTTCAAGGCAGCTCTTCTCCGGCGGTGAATTTCGTGACCCATAGATTGCAGCAATGACCATCCCTGGACGCCATTCTGTCGGGCGTGCATGTACCAGGTGTCTCTGTCTCTTTTACGATTACCGCCCGCATAGATCTCATCAATAAACTCTGGGTCGTGAATATGAATGTGATAAGGATTGATCCTCACGATTGGGCCTGCACACTCAAGTGTAAGAGATTGCATTGAGTGAATAGAGTTACCCTCACTGGGTCTCAGATGAGGAGTGTCTCACCATATTGTTCATGTAGTTTCTGAATCTTCCACATGTATTGAAACTTATGAGGCCACAAATCGTAATAAAACTCGTACCAAAATGTAGCAGCTGCAAGCTTAGGACCAGGGAACTTGGAAAGAGGTGAAAAATGAACTCTATAGATGCCGATGACTATGCCGTATACTAGATACGCGGCGGCAACAAAGAGGGCGACATTTCCCCAGGTCAGATGCCCTGAGGACCACAGATCCGAAACTGCCATCGTGATTCTCATACAAGATGATAGTGATGGCAAAAGTTTGACTCAAGATCGATCAAGCTTGAAATCGCGTCAAGTCATCGTGAACTTGTGTACAGCACCAAGTAGATAATTATGTGTTACCTTAGTCATACAGCCAATAGGTGCACGATTATCATGCTTCCTAATCATTCGATGTGCCTTCACGGTGAGTCTCGACAGAGAAGATGTGCCGATGTTCATTCTGCGTTGTCACTAATCCGGCTCCAGGCCAACTAACAGTAGCGGTACTGCACTATGCTTTAGGGTGCTCTGCGGGTCGGCAGCTTGCTGGTCGGCAGCTTGCCGGTTCCCCTTTCGTTACTCCCAAATGGGCAGTTACCCCATCCGCTCATAGATCAGCCCCCATTCTAGGAACCACGTATCGCAGTTCCAAACCCGAACATATCGTCTTGTTCCTGAATGGTTATAGTATTTGTGTGCTTATTCTATGTAAAAGCAGGTAGCTAATAGGTAGGATGTTGAAAGCATGCCGTATACTCTACTTAAGATCTAGGTACCTAACCGTAGATAATTCCTTGGCAGGGAATGGCGGATTGGCACCGGAATAAAAAAAAGTAGAAGACGATAGCTCAAGGTAACACTGTGAATGCACACCTGACAAATTTTTATCTAATTAGTTCTTTTGATGCGAAAAGTACATCTCTGGAACATAGCTGTGTACATGGAAGCTAAAGGATCCAGAGAATCTACATGGATTCAACTATCGTGTAATTACCATGAACCCCAGATTAAATGTTAAACCAGAGCATTAGATCCCGCATCGTACGATCTAAGGTAGCGGGAATGATGTAATATTAATTAGAGGCAAGATCGAAATCTCATGCCTGCGGAGTGGCCTGCTTTTCGCCGTTGGCTGGTGCCTCTTCAACTGACTCAACCGGCTTCTTTTCCTTGCCCTTGATACGTCTATGCTCCACGAAAACGGCGCCAATGATGCTGAAACTGGCAGTTGCCACGGCAGAATACCATGATGTCGTAAGAGACTTGCTGTAAAGGTCTAAGAACATAACTTTCTGTTCAGGCGATAAGTTCGCACCCAAGCTCGTTGCTCCAGATGTGAGTAGGGTCTCCGGGTCTAGATTAGGTAATCCGAGCTCGTTGAGGCCGGTAGCCAACTTGTTAACAAACACGGTTTGAGCGACGGCGAGGAACACGGCTCTGTACAATTTTGATTTGGTTAGCGTTTCGCGTACATTTTCTAGAGGTAATAAAAGTCCGAAGACTCACCCGGCAACGGTCTGGCAAAACATGATGACTCCTGATCCGATGGGAACATCTTGTATATCCAGCACCGATGATACGGCAACAAGAGGTGTCTGCCGGCTCAGCCCCACGCCCAGTCCGTATAGTACTTGGTAGCCGATCCATTTAGAGCTGCTGATGCTCGGGTTGAACATTGTGAGCAAACCGGCTCCGATAGCTGACAAGACGGTGGACAGGATCATGAAGGGCGAGTAATATCCAATTACTGTGATGAGTATACCGCCGAGGAGAGAGAATACCGTAGTGGCAACGACCATGGGAAGGTTCCTTACGCCGGATTCGAAAGGCGAAACCCCTTGGATTGACTGGAACCAACTAGTGCAGGTCAGCGAATGATGCTTCATCGTCTGCTTACCTCACCAGACACTTACATAGGCACATAGTATATGAGTAAGAACGATGCACCGCTCGTTCCAAAGGCGAAGATACTGGCGAAGATGACGCTGCGCTGTGTGAGGATTCGCCTAGGAAGCATAGCTCGCTCATTCTGCCATATCTCAACGCCGATGAACGCGCTGAACAGCACGACAAAGAGGACCAGCAAGGCGATGATGCGACCATTATTCCATGGGTATGTCAGGCCTCCCCACATGAGAGCTAGCAGCAGTGAGATGATAGCTGGTGTCAGGAAGAATAGGCCGATAAGATCAAGATTCTTCAGCGTCTCGCCAACGGTGCGATACTTTGCGGTCTCTCGTTTCGGAGGGTGTACGAAGAAGAAGAAAATGATGCCTGCGAAGCCGCCAATGGGCAAGTTGATGTAGAACTGCGTTGTCCCGTTAGATCCGAGGCTTATCTGGTTCGGGTCAATCCAATACTTACACACCATCGCCAAGTCACGTTCATAGTGATGGCACCACCGATCAGTGGTCCCACGGCGGTGCCGATGCCAAGAACGGCACCGATTAGGCCGATGAAGAGTGGCCTTCGGACCGGGGGCACCGTATAAGGAATGAGAGAGAAAGTTCCAACCAAGACACCGCCTGCGGCGAAGCCGGCAATCACACGGCCGACGATGAGGGCGGGCGAAGACGGAGCAGCTCCGCAGACAGCGGAACCTACAAGGAAAATGACCATGCAAGCAAGGTATGTCCATTTAACCGGCGCGATAGCGTTCAGTTTCCCGAATAGCAGCTGGGATACGGCTAGGCCCATGAAGTACACACTGGCGTACCAGCCGACATCGTCCAATGAGTTGAATTCGTTGGTGACTTTCGGAACGGCGGTTGAGACAATTGAGCCATCCTGTCATGTTATTAGATGCGATCTTACGTTCTGGACGGTAATTATGATGCTCACGAGCAGGATAAGGAAGATGTTGAGGCACAAAGCCACCGTTATTGCTGTGAAGGTGAATCCGGTCGGGTATTCGATAGCTGGTGGGCTCTCTTTCCTTGTCGCTGTTGACTCGTCTACAGCGGTAGACTGCGGTGAGTCCTCTAGGACCGTCTTCTCTTGCGTCGCTGCCATCGTAAGAGATTTGGGGGAGATTAAGAAGAGGCGAAGAGCCCTTCTACACAACTATCTAGTCGCGCCCGGAGAAGAAGACAGAATTCGAGACCTCTAAAGACAATTATGATGATGATGTTGTTTCTGACCTGTGGCCTGGGTCAAAGGCAGTCTTGGTGCCAAGATACTGTCGCGTCGTGAACTCGCCAGAAAAAATTGCGTTGACAGGGCTTATACCTGTGAGATTGTGTGAGGAGAAGATTAACAATTACGGCAAAACGTATTAAAAATCAAGCGACGGGCCAACGCGCAATGCCGAGAGCGCCACTTGGTTGCAACAGAATGAGCTGCGACAGATAGTGTAGACCACGTGGGTTTGCTTGGCAATGCTTGTACAAGTATTCGCAATTTGGTACTTCGTACAGTAGTACTGGCAACCGCAAAAATAAGCTCGGAACTGCAGGCTGGAAAGGTCTTTTCTACAATGATTGGGCACGTTTGTTATTCTCTTTGATGGATACTTGTGGACTTAGTCACGGACTGGTTGGTCTCAAGGGTTCACGGATCAATCTACCGGGACTACACTAGCTCCCGCTGTATCCCCTGCTCGAGACTTTTGATATTTGCAGATCTTCGATTCTGCTCAGGCCTAGTATCCCTGCTGACAATCAATCGCCCAAATCATCCATTTCGCAGATAGACCACTTGATTCTACGAAATCTGATAGCTCTTGCGTCTTTTCTTCGTGTGCTTATTGGCCTGGTTTCAAATGATTTCTCTCCCCGAGATAGTCCTGCAATTCCAATTCCAATAGCCTGCCGATTCTTGGCGGTTACATACCCGTAGTACAATTCCCCCGTCGGCTTCATTGTCTCCCCGCACAGGTCTGGTTGCGGGCAGGCGTTGGCTGGTGAAGCAACGTTTAGTGGGTCAAGTCCAAATGGGGAATTTCCTCTTTCGGCATTCTTCTCATTTAGGCTAGCTCTCTCCAAGATCCCATCCGCTCGGATGGATTGCAAGCATACCCCGGTCGTGTCTGCTGTCAGACAATCTGCATTCGACAGGCCGTCCTATTGTAGGGCGTCTTTGGATTTCTACAGGGACAAAATCTATTGTGATTGGAAATCCACGTATTAGGCGTTTTCAATCGAACTAACATTGGAGGCAAGTGAGTTGCCAATCTCATAGCACATCTCTTCCACATAAGTCATCCAACCCTTTTCGTCTTGAACTCCAGATTGGACCACAGTCGTACCAGGCCTGGCACTCACTGTATGTCCGAATTTGTTCAGCGCGGCTTTCGGTTACGTCCGAATCAAACATGTATGATAGCAATAGTTGGACTTGTAGATGTCGGTGATCAACGTTGTTAGGATGAGAACGCTTAGGGAAACAGCATCGCAGGGCTTGCTTTGGGTAGTTCTAGGATTTAGCATGGTAGTTATGGCAATGCTTCCACTCGATGAGGATGTGAATTAGTTAATTACATATTATCAGACTCATCACATTCGTAGCCTCTCATCATACGGATGATATCTAACTTGACCTACTTTCAATTCGTTACGGTTGTGAATGCTGCCCGGCACGTACTCCAACGCACAGCATCATGACGCACTCAAAGACCAATGGCATCAATGGCCACAGTAACGGAGTAAATGGTGCCCACCATGAAGCCAAACACGTCGCACAGCCCACTAGCCGGGGTGCACGCCCACCCATGCCCATTGCCATCATTGGTATGAGTTGTAGATTCCCTGGAGACTCTACAAGTCCTTCCAAACTTTGGGATCTGTGCGTAAACGGCCGGTCAGGTTGGTCCGACATACCGGAGAATCGTTTCGACGTAAAGTCACTTTATCACCCAGATCGAGAGCGACCAGGTCGAGTGAGCAAAACCTACAGATCAACAATTTTTATGGCTATAGGGGCTAATACACCCAACAGAGCAATGTCACTGGCGCTCATTTCCTCAACGAAGATGTCTCGCTTTTTGATGCGGGCTTCTTCAGTTTCTCCGCAGATGTCGCAGCGGTAAGCAAAGAGTGACTTGTTGTATTATTGCTCGTTAATTCTAACTTCTCTGGCAGGCAATGGACCCTCAAGTCAGACTGCTTCTGGAAACAGTTTACGAGGCCAGTGAAAACGGTATTTTGAATCTAGACATAGATTTGCCGTTTAGATGTTGACCATGTTGAATAGCGGGAATACCTATCGAGAAACTCGCCGGTTCGAACACCAGTGTGTTCTCCGGGGCTTATACCAAAGACTTTGCCGAATCATGCGTAAAAGACCCCGAGACTTTACCGGTCTCGTTCATCACAGGAACAGGAACTGCCATGTTATCAAATCGTCTTTCGCACTTTTTTGACCTCCAGGGTCCCAGTATGAGTGTTGACACAGGATGCTCTTCTGGACTTACCGCTCTTTCCCTAGGCGTGTCAAGTATACGCTCGGGAGAATCGAGCATGTCTATTGTCGGTGCTTCGAGTATGCTCTTGAATGCAGACATGTTCATCACTGGCTCCACGCAGAGGTATTTCGCCCATACTATGTCGAAACGTGAAGCTAATTCGGGTCAGCATGTTGGGCCCTGATGGTAAATGTTATGCTTGGGATTCTCGAGCAAAAGGCTATGGACGAGGCGAGGGCACCGCTGCACTCTTGCTGAAGCCTTTGGATGCCGCACTACGTGACAAAGATAACATACAAGCTGTTATTCGAGAGATTGGGCTGAACCAAGATGGCAAGACAGCGACAATAACATCGCCATCTGCCGCGGCACAGGAGGCACTCATCAGAGAATGCTACGACCGTGCAGGGCTCAATCTATCAGATACCGCCTATGTCGAGGCTCATATGACAGGTGAGATTATCGTCCATTAGCCTAGTCTCATTGCTCTGTAGCATATAATAACCTTCTGTCGTTCTCGCAGGAACACCGACTGGCGACCCCATTGAGGCCGAGGCCTTGGCTATGACTTTCGGCAAGTCTAGAAAGCACGGAGATCCTATGATCGTGGGGTCTGTAAAGACAAATATCGGACACACTGAAGCAGTCAGCGGCCTGGCAGCTATTATAAAAGCTGCACTGGTTCTGCAAAATCGGACTATTGCACCCAACCTGAACTACGTTACCACTAATCCCAAAATCCCCCTCAAAGACTGGAATCTTATGGTACGTCATGTTTCGTCGATAAAGCCAACGAGCATTGTCTCTGAGATTTCGAGCGCGATTAACAATCTGCCTAGGTACCAACGTCAACGATGGAACTGCCCGCAAACCTTCCGAGACGAGTATCAGTCAATAATTTTGGATACGGCGGCACCAATGCGCACGTCATCTTGGAAGCAGCTCCTGAACTAAATGAATCCCGCGGGGCTGCCCATCGCCTACATAACAAACCGTTGACAAATGGTCATACAAACGGACACGTACACGAAAAAGATGATATACCAAAAGTATTCTTCCTCAGTGCACGAGATTCCGGTGTGGCGAAAACAATGGGAGCCCAGCTCGTGGCACATCTTCGCGGAAGCTTAGAGAACGGCAAACCAATCAACATGTCTGATCTTGCCTACACTCTGCACCAGCGTCGATCGAAACTACCTTGGAGAGTAGCTGTTGCAGCCCGGACACCAGCAGAACTGGCCGATCAACTTGAAAACAGCAGCTTGAAACCGGTGCAGACTGCCAAAGCACCCCGAGTAGCATTCGTCTTCAACGGGCAGGGCGCGCAGTGGCACGCAATGGGTCGCGAATTGATCGAAGGTTATCCCATCTTTGGCGCTGCGATACGAGAGGCTGATGCTATTCTGAAAGAGTATGGAGCGAATTGGTCTTTGATTGGTACGTCTTCCCCCGAAGCGGAGGCCTCCATGCTCGTGTGTATTGAGATACTGACGGATGTGACTAGAGGAACTGATGCGTGATGCCAAAACAACCCGGGTCCACTGGACCAATATCAGCCAACCCATCAGTGTTGCTATCCAATTGTGTCTCGTAGATCTACTTAGATCTTGGGGTGTCACCCCATCAGCAGTTACTAGCCATTCTAGCGGAGAGATAGCAGCAGCTTATGCAGTTGGTGTCCTAAGCTTCAAGGAGGCTCTCGCTGTCGTCTACTATCGTGGTGAACTAGCCCTCAAGCATCAGAAGCTCGCTTCGCTAGACGGAGCTATGCTTGCCGCTGGATTGAGTCCCGAAAAGGCCGAACCTTACCTCGCAGATCTGAAATCTGGTCGCGTGGTAGTAGCTTGTGTGAATAGTCCCGACAGCGTCACGCTGTCTGGAGACTCTCTAGCAATCGATGAGGTTGAGGCGCGATTGAATGGCGATGGTGTGTTCGCAAGGAAGCTCAAAGTTCCTTTAGCGTACCATTCCCATCACATGTTGCACATGGCTAGGGAATATACCGATTCGCTGACAGTGGCACTGTCTCGAGACCGTACTTGGGATGATGGCGTTTTATACTCCTCTCCTGTTACCGGAGACATCATTACCTCTCCTAAGGCCCTTACGCCCGACCATTGGGTCCGCAACTTGACGAGCCCGGTTCTGTTCTCGCAATCTTTTGACAAGATGTGCTTTGCGGAGGGAGATGCCGACGACAAATCGCCCCGAACTCCGAGAGTTGATCTCGTCGTCGAAATCGGGGCTCACAGTACTCTGTCAGGGCCTATTCGGCAGATTATGGCGAACCGGGGCTCTAATTTCACGATGCCTTATGCCACATGCCTAAAGAGAAACACCGATGCTGTACAGACGATGCAAGAACTTGCTGGCTATCTCGTATGCCGGGGTTATCCAGTAGATCTGTCCGCAGTCAACTTCCCAAGCGGCCAAGGCAAGCAGAATTTCATTGCCAATCTGCCAAGCTATCCTTGGAATCACAGTTCATCCTACTGGGCCGAGTCCCGAATCAACCGCGAGAACCGTTTCAGAAAGTATCCTCCCCACGAGCTGATCGGTACTCCCATGCCTGGCTCCACGACATTATCGCCCACATGGCGGAATTTCTTGCGACTGAACGACATCCCTTGGCTAGCGGATCATCAATTGGACTCAAAGATTGTCTTGCCCGGCGCAGGCTACGTCGCCATGGCTATTGAGGCTGTACGCACTATTGTCGACGCATCGGAACAGACTATCAGCGGATATAATCTTCGCGACGTAGATATCGTGAGCGCGCTTACAATCCCAGAAGGCGCAGCAGGAGTTGAGACGCAATTATGCTTACGAAGATGTAGCGACAAGGAGCTAGACCACGAGAACTGGTATTCCTTTGAGCTCTCGTCACTGGGATCTGGCGACTCCTGGATACAGCATTGCACTGGCTATGTCTCTGCAAGCTTGGCTGCCGTTACGGAGAGTAGCCCCGAATGGGTTAAAGAATCGTCTAAGGCTCACGCTCAATCATACAGCTCTAGCAATTTCTTCGAGCATGGCGGGCGCCCTCAGAGTCTCGATGTCGGCGATATCTTCGCAGGTCTTCGTGAAATGACGTTCTATCATGGGCCCATGTTCCAGAACTTGGTAGAGAGCACTATCTGCGGCACCAAAGGCATTACGACGCTTGAGATTGCGCCATGCACAGCCGAAACGGACAGAGAATATGCACTACACCCGACAACTCTTGATTCAATCATAGTAGCAGCTTACAGCGCGCTATCGTCGAAGATGCGAAATGGCGCCATGGTTGTGCCGAGGGCAATCCAGACGCTATACATCCCGAAAGCATTTTCGCGTCACAGCGGGGACCAGTTGCGTGCATTCACCGAAGTTACTAAACAGGGCAGAAAGGGAATGACGTCGGATGTGGTCGTTGTCCCAGGAGACGATTCGGTTCAAGACCAGTCCAGTGCGTTACGCATCAATGGCTTCTTCTGTCAATCGGTCCCCCAGGGCCAGGCTGCTAGTGACGCTAAGCGAGAACCAACAATGTGTTTCAAGACACAATGGGAATCCGACTTCCAAGATGCTCTGAGCTCTCCTGTCACCCAAGATTCATTGAAGCACCGACTCAGCTCACAAGAAGTCAGCTTCGAGAAGAAAATTGTTCGTGCTACTTATTACTTAGTAGCGGAAGCCATCAAAGAGCTGGGCGATATAGATACTACCACTTTGACCCCTGATCAAGCTAGGATTTTCAATTGGATGAAGTCTGTTGTTGCCCAAGTTGAAAAGGGCGAGCTCGCCCCAGGGTGTCGAGTGTGGCCTAAGGCCAGCGGGGGCATGAAACAAGCTCTTCTCGACGAGGTAGCTATGGCGAATACTGCTGGCAAGTTGACTCTTCGCGTCGGTCGACAACTTGCCGCAATCATACGCGGGGAGACTTCGACTCTGGAGATCGCGAAGCAAGACAATCTCCTGCAGAGCTATTTCGAAGAGCTACCGAAGCAAGTCCGGTCGTATTCACAACTAGCCGAGATTTTGCGACTATATGCTACCCAGCATCCCGATGCCAAGATTCTCGAGATCGGCGGCGAGATTGGCTACGCGACAAAGCCTATCCTAGAAGCCCTTTCAGCTGCAGAGTTCGTTTCTGAGCCCCTCTGCGCAAGTTATGAACTGACTCGGCCAACTGAAGAGGCACTGGAGATTGCCAAAGAGGGTCTTAAAGCCTATGGTAACCTTTTAGAATATCGGACACTACGCCTAGATGAAGACCCCAAGAGCCAGGGTTTCGCTCAGGCCGAGTATGATTTGGTCTTAGTCCCCTATTCGGCGCCGCATCGACAGGCTTCAAGCAGCTTTTTGACTCACGTTAAAAGCCTACTACGACCCGGAGGACAGTTGATAATGATTGACAATAGCCAACTGAGTGCGGACACGAAACTTATCTTCGGCACGATTCCTGGGCGTTGGTCTCAGAATGACGCTATGATTCCAGTAGGAGAGTGGGATGCTCTTCTTAAAGACACTGGCTTCACTGGTGCGGAGCTAAGTCTGAACGACTGTGAGGACTCGAATTATCAGTCGTCCCAAATAATCATGAGTACGGCCACAAAGCAACCAGCTCTCCCAGCAGAGATTTCCCTCGTTTATGCCGGGCAGCAGCCTCCAGATGCTTGGGTAAGTTCACTACGACGAGAGATTCGCGAGAGCACCGGCGCCATCCTGTCATCAGCTCAAAGCCTCAAAGATGCCATCGTACAAGAAGATTCGATGTGTATCTTCATTGCAGAGATGGAGCAGCCCCTACTTGATACTATCGATGGGGAGACCTTCGACAAGCTCCGAAAGATGCTCCTCAGCAGTGCAGGGCTCCTGTGGCTTGGCTGTGGTTCGTTAGCGGTATCAGGAAGTCCAAAATTCGCCTTGACGCAAGGATTCTTGCGAACGTTGAGAGAAGAAGATGCGTCAAAACGCGTTGTTCATCTTGACTTTGAGCAAGGCGCCGGCGAGCTTTGGTCTGATTTAAAGCACAAACAAATTCTCCGCGTATTGAATGAGAGCTTCGACGAACGTGTCGATCTTGGATCTGCAGAGCGCGAATACGCCATAAAAGACGGGATTCTACAGGTTCTGCGCGTCTACCCTGATGAAGTAGAAGAGAACGCGACGACTACAGATCCAGTGGACCCTGAGGCCGAAATGCTTCCTTGGCATCAGCCGGGCCGCAACTGGGTGTACGAGGTCGACGCAAACGGCCTACTGAGCAACACCCATTTCGTAGACAATCCGGCCATCGCCGGGGATGTTCCAAGTGGATATATTGAAATCGAGCCCAAGTCCTTTGGGTTGAATTTCCGCGACGTTCTGACTTCACTAGGACAGCTCGACGAGACCCTCATCGGCAACGAATGCAGCGGCATTGTTACACGACTGGGCCCCGACGCAGACACCGCGACGAGTGGTCTAAAGATTGGCGATCGGGTGTGCGCAATTGCCTCGAACCGGTTCGGCAGTAAAGTGTTCTCGCGCTGGTCTAGTGCAGCCTTGATTCCCGATACCATGTCGTTTGAGGAAGCATCGACAATTCCGTACATATGGTCGACCGCATACCACGGCCTCATAGATCTAGCACGCATAGAAAAAGGCGAATCGATCCTTATACATTCAGCGACAGGTGGTGTTGGTCAGGCCACTCTAATGCTGGCACAACATATCGGCGCCGAGGTCTTTGTTACCTGCTCGTCGCAGGCCAAACGAGACTTCCTAATCAACACGTATGGAATCGCCCCTGATCACATCTTTTCAAGCCGCGACACGTCGTTCGCTGCTGGGGTCAAGGCCATGACGCCCGGGGGCCGGGGTGTGGACGTCGTCATGAATCACTTGGCCGGTCCTCTTTTGAAGGCTACCTGGGAATGTCTGGCTCCGTTCGGCCGCTTTTTGGAAATTGGCAAGGTAGACATGGAGGCCGCGCGGCGGTTAGATATGACGCCGTTTACACGCTGTGTAAGTATCTATGGTATCGACATCCTGCAGCTAGGAGAACATAAGGGCATCCAAGTTCGTCGTGCCCTTGACGGAGCCATTCGGCTGCGGGAACAAGGCGCCGTCGGTGTTGTCGGTCCCATTACTTCGTACCCGATATCGAAGATGGAAAAGGCGATGCGAGCTATGCAGGGCGGCACCCACATGGGCAAGATCGTCCTGACACCGCAGCCTGATGATTTGATCAGGGTCGTGTCTCGCCAGCAACCACACCGCTTCTTGGGAGAAAATGCGACAGAAGCTACATATCTAGTAGTCGGAGGCTTGGGTGGCATCGGCAGGACTATCGCCATCTGGTTAGCCGAACGAGGAGCCCGACATGTTCTTCTTGTGTCCCGCAACGCAGAAAGCCATGTTGACGCGCCACAGCTTCAGCGGGAAGCCTTAGATCTGGGCTGTGATCTACGGATCCGAAACTGCGATGTGGCAAACGAGAGTAGCTTGAACACACTATTAACGAACTGCAAAGGTGCAATGCCGCCCATTAAGGGGGTTATCCACGCAGCTATGCTTTTGCAAGTAAGTATCAGTCATCAGACCGAGCGCCTCTCTCATTTTACGTTCTTGATCTTTTTGATTATTATCGTCGCGAGAGACACTAACAGGGATATCGCTCTAGGACACTGTACTGGAACGGATGACATATGAACAGTGGCACCGCGGTGTCTCACCCAAAGTCGCTGGCGCTTGGAATATCCATCGTTGCGTCAAGGATCTCAACTTCTTCGTCATGCTGTCTTCGCTTGTGGGTGTGAGCGGACACATGTCCCAGGCCAATTACGCTGCAGGAAATACATTCTTGGACGCGTTGGCTCGACATCGTACTGCAAACGGACTCCCCGGTGTATCGCTCGATCTCGGAGGTGTCAAGTCGGTTGGGTTTGTTGCCGAATCGACGGACGGTGTGCTAGATCGCGTGATTAAGCTCGGATCGATTCCTATCGAGATCAAGAGAGTCTTGCGTCTTATCGAGTCGGGCATTCGCAACCCCCTCCGCCCCAGCGTCGACGATGCGCAGGTCGTGACGTCTATCGACTCGTGGACGAACTTGGAGAGTAGCTCACCCATCAAACGTGATCTTCGGTTCCGGGCTTTGCAAGCTGTTGCAAGGGCTGCCGGATCTGACGGTAATAAGGGCCAAGCCCAAGTTAGTGGTGATATGCTCCTGACGCAGGCCCTCTCCGCTGCGACCGTGACAATGGTGCAGGCGGCGGAAGCTATCACGGTAGCTATAACGAGCAAGCTGGCCAAGATCTTCAACCTCGACGTGGCGGATATTGACGGCACTCTGTCGATGTCGCATTATGGCGTCGATTCGCTCGTCGCGGTAGAACTGCGCAATTGGCTCAGCAGCTCCGTCAAAGCTAAGCTGTCAATTTTTGAAATTCTCCAGAGCACTTCTCTGGCTGCCTTTGGCGCTATGGTCGCGACCAAAAGCGAGTTCCTGACCGGAGTAGCGTAGTAAATGGTTCAATGATTCTGCCGAAGGCTGGAGAAACATAGAATTGAATGAAAATGAGGAACGCGTTGAAAGAGACCCCTATGCCTAAGGGGGCTAGGGTGCCAAGAGCGAGCGTAGCAAGGATTCGCGTTGGTTAAGTCTGCCTCGATACCTGTCAGTGCGGAACAAGCTTCAATCAGTCTCAGAGAGGTTGAGTAATACCCTGTTGTGCCTATTCATTATTACACAGTCTCAGTATAGATAGATAAGCTTTCTTGTAAAATTAAAATGAGTTTTAAGTTGGTTAAAATGCATCTTGTTTCTATTGACATGCTTAACACTGTTATCGGAAGTACATATTCACTACCTACCTGCTAGACTAATACCCGACGCGTAGCCGCCTGGTCTCACCCCTTCGTAAACACGCGGTAAACTTTCCTCCCAGCTTTCACTTCGTCAACAGTGGTGCTGCGACATATAGATCGTTGAATTTTCGGTTCAGTCTCTGCGGGATACTCGCAATGCTCTTCAAATCATCTACAAGTTTCCATTTCAAACTTTCCGCTAATATCCCAACAAATCCCTGTGACCCTTCGTCGCCGGTGCCAAGCAGCGGCTCGGCCCACGCATCGTGCACAGCATTGTATTGATCTTCTGGGCCGCCCTCAGTGAGTGGAGGGCCAGGCGCCCAAGCATCATTAGCTGTGGCAATGGTTGGGAAGGGCCGTTCGGAGAGAAGGCGCTGAAGATCTGCGTCAGCGACAATGTATGGTGGGAAGGGATCAGGCGCCATAGTCGGCTTAGGAGCTGTAATCAGAACTCCGCTCATCAGAGTCGAAACGCCTTTATCGCTATTGAGTAGCTCGCGAATGTTATTACCGCTCGTTCGAGGGTCGGTCGAGCTGTCATCTGTTGATTTTTATGTGAGTTCTTGAAGCTGTATTGACTGGCAAGTAGATAATAGTGACTTACACTTCGACCAAAGCGCCCGAGGTAAACCGCTGAGATATTTATCGTATTGCCATCCATCATCTGGCGTACTCACTGTATCCTGCTGAATTACCACTGTGACTGTCGAATTCAGAGGGCTTGTGAGTTTCATCGGCGTGCTATAAACATCGTCATGTTTGAGGATAGCGTCGCCTGTCGAGCTGTTCTTCACTGCATTGATAGCCATCTTGCACTCAACAACGAAAGAGAATGACCCCGCACGCACGGTCCACGGCTCATTTTGTTCACGCTCAGGTTGGTCTTGCGGGTTCAAAAGACCTGATTGAGCTAGGAAATTGTGACCCTCGTTCTTCGCTATTTTTACGTCCAGGGGGTCCTGAGCGGCGATGAGCTCTTGGTCACCTTGCTTTACCATGGGAAGGTTGCCACTCGCGAACGCAGAGAGTGAAGTGCCTACTTGCGACTGAAGTACTAGATCATAGAACTCCTGCAGACTAACAGCCTCATTACGGGATGCATCGGCGCCAAAGTTGATATCGAAGCCCACGATCCAGAAGTCAACATGGACACGACCAGCAATTGGTGGGCCCCAGAGATATAGCTGGGCACCAATTTCGACAGAAATTCGAATATGAATAAACCAGATGTCGATGCTAAAGCCGACACCAACGGATAGGCCAGCTTGCATGTTGAAGTAAAACGGCTTGTAATTGATGAGGAAATCTGCAAATGCGTCAAACCAAGCTGAGAGAGGTCCAGCGTAGAAGGCGGCGTGAAGGCGACCACCGGCCATACAAGACTTCGGAGTGATTGCGAAATACGCCTGGCCAGATATGCTGAGACCGCCACCTAGGTTCCAGCTGATACCTAGGCGTGGTGGGTTGGGATAGCCGACAGGCACATTGTAAGCTTGATGGTAGCCTCCAAGTGTAAAGACAAACTGTCCAAGAAGCGATTTATCAGCATGCGGCGCATCGAACCACGAGTATAGACCAAAGCCACCCGTGAGGTGACAATTAGGATCTAGGATATAAGAACGCGGCGACAACTGGGCATCGATCTTCAAAGTTCCGTAGTCGAAATCAGCAACAGCTGAGATACCCAATTCAGCATGTGCAAGTTTGAAGCTTGAAGCGGGTGTCGGGATGTCGGCTGTGGCTACAGCAAAGATGCCCAGCTTGATAGAGCTCCCGAACTGCACAACAACGACGGCATCGATGACCAGCATCTGGAAGGCGCCAACACCTAAGCCAACTGCCAGCCAGTACGTCTTGTCTAATGGCTTGAACCAACCACTTGCACTCGGGTCGACAAGCTTTTGGAGCACTTCCAATGCATTATCGCTGCCACTGAGCGCTGAGCTCGCGATGAAAGGGAACTCATATACTTCATCAATTGTCGGATTTCGCACGCTGCTATTGTAGCCAAATCCACCGCACAGGGACTTGATCTCTGCAAAACCGAGCGTTGCGAGCGGCCCGTTTAGTTTGGCGAATATGAAGATAGAAGTGAAGCCAGAACCGCCGGAAACGGTCACGGTACCATAGAATCCAGCAGCCTCGAATTGGTATGGTTGCCATCCTACAATCAGGCCGCCAGCATAGTAGTCGAGAGTCCCGTCGTTTCCGTGTCGCATTACACCTGAAATTGACAAAGGCGGTTGGTCATACGACGCTGCAAGGCCGAGGACTGCAAAAACAAAAAGTCAGTATAATATATTTAGGATTCGGGGTCGAAGTTCCTTATTAGCCTTGCCAAGGAAGACTTGCCGATACGAGAAAGTGAGCTGCACTTACTAGCTGGCGCGAAGGAAGGGGGCTGATCAAGAGCAGTGAAGTTGAACCCGAGACTAAACCCGACCAGCGAGAACCCCAGAGGCCCAAGTTGAAAGGTGGCGTCGAACATGATGATTATCATCTTGTCTTTATACTTGAGGCCAACATTGCTGATGGAGAGCGGCCCGGCCATCTTCTTGTAAGGTGCTTGGGCACTTGGTGAACCGTCATCGGTCTCGCCTTCTCTTAGGGTCTTCACCCCAGAATTCGAAGGCTTCATAAACTCGTAGTCAAGCAAGCACGATCGAACCCCTGTGCTGCTGTGGATTATGACGCCAAAGTGGCATCCAGCCGCCACTAACAAGTCTTTAGGGGTCTGCTGCTCCGGCTTGATCTTGTCTTTCACAAGAAGGGGGTCATTTGGAAGACCAAGATTGAGCTCGTCGATGTCCAGCCGTGTCAACCCGGTTCCTTTGACCGGTGTGACACCTTGTTTCGGTGGATCTTGCACCCAGATGAAGTAGAGTTCGTCAAGGGGTTGAGTAAGCGAGCCAACTAATGGAAGTTCGAGCTTGACACCACTGAAACCTCCAAGAGCAACTTTGATAAGTCGCTTGGAGGGTGTCTTGGCGTCCCAGCTTGTGTTGTGCATTTGAACAAAGTCAATGCTGACATGATAATTAGTCATTGCTATTATCGCAATAGTCTGAGCAGGAGAGTGGGAAACTACGGAAGAATGGGGAACAACACTTGTGTGGATGTAAACAATAGGAGAGAACTTACTGGACATAGGCGATATTCAGTTGCGCGAGGAAGAGGAACGATGTGCCCTTCTTAGCTACATCAATTCTGAAGGCGTCCTCGCCGTTGGCAACAAGCTGAGTATTATAGACGAAATCGGGCACCTCAACGTCGGAACCCAATGTGCTTGTCAATACATCTCCGACCGTGGCCGTAGTGTCCTGTGGGTTCAAGGCGGCCGAGAAAGTGAAGTCACCGTTCACATACTTGAAATCAAGCTCAAGGATGAGACCAGCGATCAGTAGATCGCCATTGATGGTAAACTCGCTTCCAGAAGCAGTACCGCCGGTACCCTTCGTGTATTTGTACTCGACATTCAGGGTACTAATCTCAATTGAGCTTATGAGCGGTCCGATGTGGTTCTTGGAATCTTCATCGAAGAATTCAACCAGAGTCGATGCGGATAGCCCAACCAAGGAAGCCGCGAAATGCCATTCTTTGGTAGCTGAATTGTAGCTCAATGCGCCCTGGAGGATAGCAGGCCAGGCGTCTTCGGAATCTTGGCTTGGTTGAATGCCAGCGCTGACGAAAACATCAAGTGTAAAAGAGGTACTTTTACCCCAATCAAATGAGGCTTCAACCGTTACTTCGCCCAAGTATGGCTGGGGGGCTGATGACGGTGGCGGGGGTATGGCAACAACTGAACATCGAATCTCGAAAGAATTCCGAGTTAATGAGATGTAAGCGACTTTGATCTGTGATGGAAGAGTTTCAGGCCTGCTATCAACTGTCTGGCCGGGAATCAGGGAGACGATATCAATTGTCTCAGATGGAGACTTCGTGACGGGCTGGAGAATCGTCCAAATTTCCTGATGAGGCAACAGATCTTGATTTCCGGACAAGTCGAACCCTTTGGGCATATTAGTATTACTCTATGCTTGATGAGATCTTGTGAACTACTTACCATTCCAGAGCTGACCCGTAAGCTGACCAATCCCCCCGGCGATACTGTCCCAAGCGTACGAAATGAGAAATACAACGGGATTGGAACTGGATGAAGTTCCAAAATTTGCTGGAACTTCGATATCAAGGGAGAATGCAGATAGCTTCGTGCCATTTGGATCCCTAGTATCCAACGTGAGTTTCATTCTCCGGACGAGGGGAGAAGAGAACAACTTTGTTCCATTCTCGGCTTTGCCCAGAAGGTCGTCAATAAGGGATTCTATAGTATCATCATCGATTTGTGACGCAATCCACTTCGTGATTCCTGCTAGAGAGTCTGTGGAGTTAAATTTGAATGTTAGGGATATGAAAGACTCGCTAAACTCAATACCCGCAGTTATTGGAACTTCTGGGTCAGTAGGGTCATCGCCCTTGACAGAACACTCAACAAGGAAAGCAACGGATCCTTGAAACATAGGAATCCCTCCCGATTGGGTTTCTATCGATATCATGTCTTTAGAGAAGATAACATCAGTCGTCGTAATGGTGATACCCTTCAGAGCAGCTTCGAGGATAGTGTGAATCGCATCGGAACTCGCTGCTTGGAACTGTAATCGCATTGCGATACGTTTGGCGAAGGTTGATGCCGGGTAGTACCATAGCGCATTGCGTTTTGGATCCCCTTGTTCGGGACTTGAAATGCTCACGGCCACTGATATTTCACGATCGGTAATGAATCTTAGGCGCGGTCGGATACTTCTGAATGCTACTCACTATTAAGTAACGCGTCTGGCACATAATCAATCATGCCAGCAACATCAGCACTGATGTAGAGGTCTCTGACGGTAATTCCAGAGACGTCAGCTGTTTCGAGACCGAGAGTCAAACTCTGCCCAGCAGTGTCAATCCCAGGTGGTGGTATCCTGTCGCTTTCTGCGCCTGATGAAGGACCAAACGCGAGCGAAAGTACGTCACTGGCCGAGCTAAACGTCAGTGACCATGGCTGTGTGAATTGTAGATCGAAACTTTCGATTTTGCCGGTATCATCGGTCTTGACTGAGCCTGTGGCTGCTGAATCGAATTGCTGAACCCATTGTATGGTCTTGTCGGTGCTGTCAAAGCCAGCAGCCGGATTTGGTCGGCTTGACAAGACGATTACTTTGTCGTCGTTAAGACTTGCAACGAACAAATCTGTCGAAATGCCTTCAGCTATAACATAGACATTGTCGCTGGGAGTTTTTCCCGCAGAACTCGCGTATATATAGTAGGGTCCGCTGTCTCCCATTTTGACCGCTGAATTGTTGAATGAGTTGTATATATTGTCGTTGAGTCTAGTACAAGCTTAGCTTCAATAGACTTGATGTTTTCTTGATCCTATGTTCATGAATTCATTGATTTTGACGTCAATATGCTTCATTCCCTCATCCACGCCGATGATGATATTTCACAGCATCAACGACTATTCACTGTCATTCGAAAGTTAGGACCCGACTAATCACTCATGCACATCATGATCTACGATCATGCAAATGCCACAGCGGACTGATAACGGTGATACGGGTGGCTCGATAGCGAGAGCAAGTGTCTAGGCAAAACTCCCCTATTCCTTGCCGTAGGTAAGCTACAGGGAATCTATGAATTTTAGATAGACGCCCCCTAGTATCACTTATACCCCTTGGTCTTAAGCGTTCTATCTGTTTAGTACGATCGTTGCTTGCAAGTCAAATTACACTCTATGTGAATACTTGGAAGTAACGATCGCAGCATTAGATACCACGCTTCAAGTCATGCTATTGTGCTCGTGTAAGTCAATGATACTAGCAGTAGGAGGAAAAGCAAACAAGGTTGGATATGTCTAATTGGGGTTAGCTTGCTGAAAGCACTGCCGAATTAGGAAATTTGGGTATCCTGGGCCATTACCCCAGTGGTTGCTGAAGCTGTTAAAAGCGGCGCATAGCGGCACAGCTGCATGCATTGTAAGTAAGTAGGAAACATGCCTAACCTGACGTACGTAGGTATATCGGTACCCGACTGCATGCATCGAGCCGGGGATGATATCCCATGGTTCTGCTGAAAGTCATCGCAAACTACGACCTAACCTGGGAATCCGTAGGGGCAGCGGAGTTCAGGCTTTCACTATTGATGCAGCTTTTGAGACAGCCCACCGATGCAGTGTTCTCTAGCACTAACATACCTACTTAATACCCCTACTATGTCAGGGATACTGACTCAGTATCCAGCGCCCTACAGGGAATCCCCGAATCAGTGTCTTTCCGCTGGAAAACAGGTAGTGCAGCCGATATCAGTGTGACGATGTCTACTAAGCATGCTATGTGCCGTTGGAGATGGCTCGATGTTCACAGCGGGGCGGAGACGATTTGCTGTAGATCTGGAACAATTCATAGGGATCGGTATAGTAAAGCAGATCGCATGCTTTCACTGGCTCTGTCTCAATAGACAGGGAGTCTACCTTACTATCCGGGGCAGAGAGGGGACGACAGGGCCGTGTGTTTACTATTGAGTCTATGCGAGGGGTGATCGAGCCGATGATGCACAGCGTCGCAGAAGCGCATGTCAAGCTCTCTATGAAGAACCGTATTTGCATCGAGCGCTTTATTTAACCGTCAATAACGGAAAGCAGTTGAGTACTAAGATGACCTAGAAGCCCTAAGAATAATTGCTGTAAGAAAATGGCTTCTGGATGCCCCTCTAGACTAGAATAAGTGTTGGTTGACAGAGTGACTCCGGCTCCTGTAAGTCGTGTCGTCCGCGATCAGTATATCGAGGCCACTACATACTTACAAACTTCAAGTGTATACTCCCATTTGCGTACAATTGGTAATTATGTCAGGCATTCAGGACTTTGAGGCACTTCTAGTGCCTATGCAACTGAATACCTTTATTCTCAACCAAGCTGTCTGTGGTACTGGAGAAGAAGGCGACACTACTGCGCACATTTCTCCTATCACGCAACCTAACTACACTTTTCTGCGTTTACAGAACTTTTTGATACAGAGTGATGTTCAGAACCATGTCGATCTGCACAATACTGCACCGGCGGGTGTTAACTCGCGCATGATGGATCTGGGTGCGCGACCAACGCCTCAACCTCTGCGACATCGATATGGCGTCTATATTCATTGGATACTGCCACGGTTCTACCGTTCTGGTGTCTCGACGACGGATACTGTACCTGAAGACCGACGACGACGAGAACGACTTCGTCGAGGTGTAGGAACAGCACCTTCAGACGACGAGCAGGGCACTAATATGACGCCGGATTTCGTTGACCCCCCTACACGCTGGGTCGGTGAGTCTTAATTGCAATTGTCTACTTGCTCTACAAAGTTGGGGTCTGCGCCTCATATGTTTCATAGCGGCATTCCACGTTTCTGAATTTGATTAGTATAGAAAGCTGACAATAAATTGTAGTGGTACGCAAACTCGACCTCAACAGCATACAGCCAGAGGAGGCCAAGCCGGCCTTCGCTAATCGCGAGGTACGTGATACTCAAGTTCATATATGAAATTCTGGTGCTCGATAACTTGCCAGGAGATCAACCCCCGACCATTTCTCTTCACCTACCTCTGTATCTGTTGAAAGCTTATAACTATGTTTGGTAACTGACTATTGTGTTGTAGTACGAAGCATGGGTGTTAGAAAGTGACTACCTGTGGTCGCTTGACGACGTTCCACTTGACTTGGATCTGCAAACAGACCTTGCACCTTTCGTAACTGGACATGCTGGCTCTGATATTAACATCGAAGAACAAGCTGAGGTTTTCATCGGCCGTAAGACGCCACTTTCTGAATGGACACCTGATGACCCTGAGTCAACCGCTCAGCCGCCGAGTATTAGTCTATTACGAAGCGGTAACCAACTATTCGCCGACTTTCAGATGCACAATTCGAACGTCTTCAGTATCCTTGACAATTTTGAATACCTAGATGGCAATAACAAGACTCAGTATTTGTCCCATGCAAAGGCCAGCTATTACCTCTTTGGCTGGCATTGGAAAGATGATACCGACCCCCTTTGGAGGTCGAGCAATACGAACCCTCACCAGGCCAGTCTGGACAGTCTCTTCATGAAAATGCAGGGTGCTGCTGAGAGTCCAGACGAATGGAATGAATGGCTGGACCAGACAAGTTCGCTGCGTGCATTTTGCCACGGTGCTATGTACGACGTAACCTGGGACGAGAACACCAAGCCTGCTACAGTGCCGGCAGATCAGTACAATGCTCACATCGGTGACCAAACTCTGGCCGCAGTCTCCGTCGGTACCACTCCGATGGATGCATTGATTTCATACTGCCACGCTCGTAAAGGCCAAGGGAATATTGACAAGATAGAAGAAGATATCCTGTCACTAGAGTCGTTGCTTCATGCGCGCGACGATGGTGTCGAAGCACAACGCGAGGCAAAAGAGTGAGTATCAAATCCCTTTTCTACTTCCTGTCTTCGTCTCCTCGCACGGGATCCTAGCATATTGCCGGTCCTGTTTGCCCAAAAGCAACACTCTCTTGTGAACAGCAGCTTACTCACTTCGTTATTTGTGCAGTACTGTTTATAACTGGGCATTCAATCGGTCGCCCGGTGGATCGCATTTTCATTTTTCAGGGCCAGATGAGAGCAATAAACAGCCAGTTGAGCCTGACAGAGCATCAGTGCTCAAATTACGCGACCTGAATCAGGCTCAAGGTCTGCTCGATGGCTGCAATACTGCTTTGAAACAATATCAATGGGATATGTTCTCATTGTGGTGGAAATTCATGAGTGATGTAGGAAATAAAGCCAGCAATGATCATAATGATGCTGCGGACTATAAAGTGTTGGTAGATGATCTATCAGAGCATATTACTGGCCTCAAAACCCGCATACAACAATTACAAGACAAGATTGATGGCTTGCTCAACCCGACGGACGGCTCGGAAAACTTATTGGCGACTGCCAAAGCGGCATCTATGCCTGTGTTCTACCGCGCGAATGACCCTACAGTCCTTATTGGAGGAATTCCATCAGGCTGGCCGCTTGATTATCTGGACAAAGTGGTCGTACGCGCCCCGTTTCAGACTGTTTCTGCAGAAGACCCCTCCAGCTTGCCAGCCGCTCTCAAAGACTTCTCTACACTTTTGCAGAAAAAGGTTCCCACTATACTCAAGGCGCCCGCCGACGCTCTCATAACCGAGTTTTATCTTCTTCTGCCGGGAGGTGACAACTCTGACACACCCTCAGGGCAATTTTATCCCCAGTTCCATGACGATATCACTTCGGACGGAAGCTGGCGTGACCAATGGGGGGATCGTCAGCCCTGGTTCCCCCTCTATGCTGAATGGGAGGTGGAGTACACTCACGTTCCTATCGAATATTGGAAGCTTGATGAGCACACTGCTCGCCTGTCAGCGAATGCAAACGTGCGTTATGGCATCACTGTCCCCGCGGCTGACGGTCAAGATCCACCACCGTTATGGGAAGCTCTGCCAAATGAACAGAAGGACAAGGGCCTAGACACTCGAATCTTATCGGGTCGAGTGCTTATTCTGCCTCAGCCAAGCTTCTCCTTAGGCGCTAAGATCACCCAGCTATTTGACAACACGCCGCCAGATATTCTAGATCAGTACCTCTCAAAGGATGATCGTGATAACTTGCTCAAAAATGTGAACAAGTTGTCGTACCTATCTTCGCCACTGTCTGGGTTCGCCAATGCGTTGGTAACTCTTGCGGAAGGCAGCCACATCAAGCCTGAAAATAAGATCGTCGATTCTCACGGTGAATCTAGCTCGGCTGTGAGTAATTCTCTTAAACACCTTTTACTTTTAGTCATCGTCATCGTCCTAAGGGTGTGACCATCCTTGAAGGACGAAAGGGGCCTTAGTGTATACAACCTAGGCGATTGTTCAATGCGCAGAAATTCCACTTAGATAGGAGGACTAACTTATTTCGTTCTCAGATTGCCGCAGCAGTGAACGAAGCTGCGGGATTGACTGCTCCAAATATTGAGCTGATTCAGGGCGAGTCAGCTTCTACACCTTACGCGGCGCTAGTCAATTTCCAAGACAGCGAATGGTGTCCATTCAAGCCTGTAACCCACGGACAATTTAGGTACTTTTTGATTGAACTCCGATACCTACCTACTGATCTTGTTACTCACATATCTATAGGTTCCGCAAACTTAACATCATCGACAAATTTGGGCAAGCTCTAGTGCCTATTGATCAGAACCCCCGTGTAGATGGCCCTCCCCCTTTGTATCCCTGCATTAGTGACTTTTACGAACCGCAAACTATCACAATTGATGGCAAGGACTACGCCAACACAATTATTCAAGATAATGCCGCTCAGTGCGAGTTTCTTCAGCTCCCACCACAGATCAATCAAAACGTGCGGCTAAATGCAAGTTTCGTGAAGCGCATCGCCGACGACCCAGAAAATGAAACGCAACGCTTCGGTAAACTCGCCTTAGCTGATGACCTGGGACCAGCAACCTGGCGTCCAGCCTCTGAATGGGAGAACCCGATTTGGGGCTGGGTCATCACAAATTTTGCCGACTATGGTATCCAGCTGTTTCTCCCAGATGGCACATTTTATCGAGAGGTCCGCTTCGGTGGCCCGCTTGGAACACTACAATCTCCGAAATGGCTACCATTTAGCCCCAGCAAGGATACACCCGAAACCCCAGAGACCCGCCAACTTGATGCTCTCGTGAACAGACTTGCCGATTCCTCTTATCTTAAGGGCTTTTGGTACATGATTACGACGGCACAAGAGAGATTGGCAGGAGCGCCTAATGCATATGCCCAATTTCTCAATTCAATAGTTGGCAAACCTCTAGCTCTTGTTAATACGGGCTGGTCACTCGAGCTTGACGCGCCACCTTTTACCAATCAGAGTACCAAGAGCAAAGTTTCTGAGCCTGAATACGACCTAGCAGCACCAGCCAATTCCGAGAAGCCATTTTATAAATTCCAAGTTCGTTTAGGAGATCGCGACGCCTCTTATGACGGGCTGGTGGGTTATTTTGATACCACAGGCCCAGGCACCGATGAACTCAACCTCGACTATATCAGGACCTTTTTCGCACCTGACAAAGAGGACATGGTACCACTGAAACCGCTGAACACGAAAGAATATCCCCTCTTCACTCCATTCTGGGAACCTCCCTATCCTACTGATGCACCTTACGGAGACTCCACCCGTCAAGTCGAGCCCGTAGACTTTGATGACAGGCGCAACGCGCGAATGTCCGTCTTCGGCGCCATTGTTGACCCTTTCACGCCTATCCATGCATACTCATCTATCCTGCCGTCCTCCGAGCTACTGCTACCAACATGGACTTGGCAGAAGGCCATGAACACCATGACAGCCTTTTTCTATGCTGGTCCTTTAATAGTGCCACTAAATGATGTTCCGGGCTACGACGAAGATCAGAAGCTGACAATGGAAAATGCAAGAGATATCCCCAGACGGGATTTGCCACTGCCAGCGCTCTCTGCCGGTGACTGGAGCTGGTTTGAGCCATATGCTGTTGAAGAAGAAGGGGATGACCCTGTGTTTAATCCGTTCGGGATTGAGAAGCGGGGTGACTTGACAAAGCCGGGGTTTCAGGATGGGCCGTATACAGCTATTGAGGGCTTCTTGCAGCTGAGAAACCAAATTATGATGCCAAAAGAGAGTAATTCGTGAAGTGCGGATGCGAATGATAACGGGTCCGAGGGAGGTGGGGGGTAATGGTCAGTGTTGGTATGGTATTTTACGTATAACACTCTTTACAGCGATATTTCGGGCAATTTAAAGTAAAAACAGCGGTATATCATCAAATCATGAATTGATATTACTCGCTAAAGCCCCAGAAATCTATGATTTAGACATTAAGACCAGAATCAAGTTCCGGACGCATCGACTTACAAGAATTCAACACTGACCCGTATCATTTTCAAAAATTTAACTGTGCGGAGTACGATACTTGATAATTTCATGTAAGATACTAGAATTAGAAAGAAAAATAATGAGTAGTAAAACATATACGAGTATTTCGGGAGCAAAATCTGTCTAGAAGCTTATGTGTTTAGTAATTTACTCCCAACGATGTGGATTTCCACAGTTGCGAAAGATCATCTTGCGAAGTACTAGGCGGTTTTTATCTTAGCTATGAAATTACGAGAACAGTTATTGTGAACAGGCCATCACCCGTATTCATGAGATGTGACCCCTCCCGCAGCTCCCATGGTCCCATCGAATCCGCGCTACCTACCTATCTTACGAGCGGCGAGTACTGTCTCGAACTAGTTGATTAGATCTCGAACATGTTTGAAATCACTAGATGCTGCGATCCTTGCTCCTCCGAAATCCTTCGGAATATAGAATAGGTGATTTATTCCATTCGCTGGTACAACTGTGATTTTGCTGAACTCAGCGATCTTCGGTGCATTCGCAACGGGTGTGCCGGCTGCTGCCCATCCATACTGATCTTTGGTGATACGCAGGATAGAATAATCCTGGTCGCTATAATAGAGGTATGCCCTCTTGGTGGATGCCGAGTAAGTCGCCGCCACGGCAGGGTTTTTAGCTATGGTTGGGCTAGGGATATTGAACACTATAGTTCAAAGTCTTAGTTTTTATATCATTCAGGCTAAGACCACGTGAACCAGATAAGAGGGTATACCCACGTTGCTTATCCTCTATAATAAACTCGATGAGGCCACCACCTTCATAGATGACGTGCCTTTTCTTCTGGTCTGCGTCGTAGAAGGTGGCAAGGGAAGCGTTGGGTGCTACGTTTTGAATAGTGTTCTACATAATTAGACAGTCATTAGTCGTCCTGTTCAAGCGAAAAAAAAGACTTCATCTATAGTTCCGATAGGCGAGTCTGATTTGGTCTGCTATCGCGACGAAGATATAAGTCGTTGTTAAAATTACTTACATTTTGGGTCTTCAATGTTGCGAGGTCCAGCTCTTTGAGGACTCTATCATCTGCAGATTGCCCACTGGAAAGATATTAGTCTGGCAACTCATACTATGCAGTCTCGATTGCATAGGGGTAACTCGCAACTTGCTTCCAAAAAAATTGAGAATCACCGGTGCAAGCTATCACGTACCTTAGATGATACAGCCACCCATCATTCCCATCGGGAGTTACGCATATAGCGACATTGGTGTTCTCCAGACTCGTGGATGAGAGCTTCTGATAGATTGGAGACACTAAAGATATCTGGTTTAAGGTCTGGGTCGCACCGTTGTCCAGCTTCGGCATCGTCACAGCTGCAACATAATTCAAGCCGCGGTAATTCACTGCCGCCATGGACGACGGATTGAGAATGTAACCGTTGTAATCATCATCACCAGACTCCCATATGTTATTAGGTTGATCATCAGTAGAGGTACCGGATTGGAGTGCCAGGCCCAACTGGGCTTTTCCAGTGTTAAAGAATAGTTGAATGCTTTTGTCATCGGCTATGGCCTTGTTTACGACAGCGGCAAGGGCAGCCATTATGATACTGAGCTGATAGAAAGCATGAAAGATAGCACAGAGAGTTGTGTCGATAAAGAGCTCGTGAGCTTCTGTTACCACTGTCCTAGATGGGCACGAATTTGTTATTGTGGCCTAAGTCGTGAAATGATACGCTAATTATAGGGGACTTCGACTCTCGACAAGCCAGGTCTGGGTTTCGTCTCTTGGAAATGTCTGCTTTATCAGAATGATCCAATTTATTAGACGGAGCGCTGAGTATACGGTTTTCCTTTTAATACGGTGATAATTCGAAATACTCAGTATAACATGATGCAGCCACTCACGACAACCATTCGTGTTGAATTGGTCGGCTCCAATGTCGATGCAGCGACTTGTAAGTCATGTCATGCGACTCTACCGGGCCGCTTTCCCGGCCACGTTTTGTTCATAGGCGAGCTGAAATTACTAAAACGGTCGGTTACATGCCAAGCACTGTACTTTTGCCAATGGCAACATGCATGAAATGAGGTTGTAGTATCATGGTCGGTTTCCTAATTTCTTCGTGAAAACCTGCAAAAGATGGTCCACGAGTCATTGTCTTGCAGTGATAGGCACATCACGGCTAAGCACCTCATCCTTGAAGCGGAAAGTGAAGCAATCCCCACGCGGGCCGTCGCGCACTCCCGTCTCTTTCCTCATCCGATAGATCATCATGTCTAACGTCACTAGCCCATAATTGATTCTCACGCCTAAGGGTGTCTGAATCACCCTCTGCATCTAGAATATGGTCGTAACGTCAACATATCAGTTTCTGGGGGCAGCTTCGTTTGCTGCAAGGTCTCGTTATAGAATATGCGAGACCATCCAAACCATACAGCAAAATTTCGAGGTATCTTCGGAACTGTTGAAGTATATTCAGTCTAAGAGTAGTTCATACATTACAGAATGCTAAGAATACTTGACATTTCAAGCGGGTCAGACTCTAAATAACATCGTTGAGAATATTGTCAATATGGGTATCTTTCCTGGAGGCAAGAGCACGCGCATCAACTCCCCTCGCCATCTAACCCTCCGGCATTCGCGGCGTGTTACTACTGCGCATCGTCGTGAGGCCAGGCGACTGGCAGGCGTCCTTGATAATGATGAAGACGAGATCGATCCTCTGCCCCCTGGGCAACAAAAGCTCAATTCATATTGGGCCCCCGGTCTTCAGGCCGGTCCGAAGCACACTATCACTGTGAATCAGAGTATCGTGGCACCAACAACACCAAGTCAAGAACTTTCGCTTGAAGCTGAACAGTCATTTTTCGTGGATGCGCCGCAGTTTTCTCTGCCAGAAGGCAGCATTCACTCAACCTATCCTCCTCCAGGCTATCCAGATACGAACAGGATCCTCCCTCATGTAGTTCTGACGGATCCTCATCTGCCATGGGAGAGACTCGGAAGCCCCAGTCAGGGCACCAATTTCGAGCTCCGAATGAGAATGAAGGCGCTGGCAGCAGGCGCCGAGGGAGACTATGTACGCAATCGTGTTCCATGGCTTGTCATATTCTCCTTCTCGCAGGATGAGCTACGCTTGCCGCCTGAAGATTTGGACGGATCAAGTAGTATCTTCCGTAACACTAGCGATGGGGTTACGAAGCCCGTCAAACAGTCGGCAACTATGACGGTCAACATGAGCATAGACGACCTGTGGAAGCTGACGTCCGATGTAAAAACGCCTGTGACGGCGGATCTCGGACCGGACAGCATGAAGGAAAGTCGAGGCGACTTCATCTTTGTCAAACCAGAGCTGTTTACGAACCTCTTCCTCGAAAGCAATTCTAGCGGTAATCCTACCAAAGGCTCTAGCCCCAGCACCATCCAATATCAATACCTAGCCCATGTTCGCAAGATCAATGGACAAGGCATGGCACTGGCAGGTGTTGAAGACACCGCTGTCTTTAGCATTGTTGTTGGCAATCGGGCCGGTACTCTTGACAACGAGACACCAGCAACTATGTGCGTGCATCTTATGTCTATTGAAGGCATTGAGAATATGGCTTGGCCGAGTTCTAGCCATCGATATGTGGCACTGTGTTCGCTGCATAGTTGGAACTACACGGTCTTGCCCGCGAATACCCTCAACGTCCCCGATGCATTTGAGCAACTGGGTAGCACCCTTGATGTTCTTCGTGCGCCAGAAGAGGCTATCCAACCGCTAAGAACCTCTGACGATAAACTCAAACAATTAGTCGCGAACCGGCTCGATGATGGCTATACTCTTGTACGCTATCGCACTCAAACAGGTGAATCGACCGTTGCCTTCTACCGCGGCCCCTTCACCCCCTCATACGTACCACCGCTCGAAAATTTAACTCAAAGCTCGAATTCTGGTGTTGATCTCCAAGTTCTCGACAAGCAGCTTGGTATAATGGACGTCACATACTCGGTTGCTTGGCAGGTCGGTCGAACCTTAGCCCTTGGCAACGAGGGGTATAGTGCCGCTCTCAATCGGCTGCGTAGCTCGATTCACTCTAAAGCCAACGCCGAGTCCAAGTTGCAAACGGTCAAAGATGTTGATGACACCGTCTTTCGCACTCGAAGCAACGTACTATCGGATATTGACTCTGTCGTCCGCAGCTTAGCATCAATTCACCTTGGTAATAACGACGATTTGAATCCTGGGAAGCCTGTGCGCAACCCGGCGTTTTTGCCCGGCGGTGCCAAACGGCGGTGGCAGCGTCATAGGCTCGCCCGCTCCGAGATACCAGATTTGTCGTTTAGTTCACCTCTCATAAAGAAGAAATACCCGGGCCACGCTGCCAGGGCAGCACGGGATCTTGCTAAGAGTACGGCCGGTGACATCTACGATGAGACTAACGATCCGCTCTCTACGGATTGGATGATCGTTCTCTCCTGGTTGCTTGATCGCATGTTCCTTTCGGGTGTTCCTGCTCACTGCCTTATACCTGACCCGACTTATCTCGAGCCCGAAACCCTGCGCTTCTTCCGTATTGATACTAATTGGGTCGATGCGCTGCTCGACGGAGCATTGTCTCTTGGCAATCACTACGGCGACGACGAGGATCGCAGAGCAATTAAACAGGCATTCAATGACTATATTAATCACACCCCCGAGGGACAAGAGCAAGCAGTTCAAATTCCGAGCTATGGTTTCTATCTACGTTCGGACCTTGTCACCATGTTTCCGGACTTGCGTGTCGAGGTGCTCCCTGACAATGCAGCTCTCGCAGCAGCTGGTCAAACAGCCCTGACAGGGGCACCTCTCTTGCGTCACGAAATCGTCACAGATGGTATTATGATGGCCTTTACAGACCGCTTACCCGGCTCTGATCAATTCTCCAGTCTGGTTTTCACACAGCCTGCTCATCAGCAGCGCTTTGCCGTCGCCCGGGGCCTCGATCCAACCCAGGTCAAAGTTGATATTCGGCGCCAATATACAGTAGATCAGAGCATTCGTGAGACGGATTCAAAGAGGCATGACGCTCTGAAACAGATCATCTACAAGCCCGGTGATCCAGATAATATCTTCTCCTGGGATGCAACGCCTGGCTCCGGGCTCAATGACTTGCGTCTCATTTGGCCGCCGCGATTTGCTGCAGTTCAACTCAAGGAGCTCCAAGACAATATGGGCAAGTACAACAATACGCCCTACTTCGATGATAATGCTGCAACGTCGGCCCTCTTTGCCATGCAGCTCAATGATCCCATTTATAATCTGACTATTGACCTTAATCCTCATCCAAAGGCTGGCACTATGGCTGCACTAGGGCCACCCGGTGTTTCTACTAGCCCAGAGATTCGGGCGCTAAGGATGTTGAAGCCATCTCGCGTCACAAGGGTCATCAACTCGGGTGATAGACCCAGTGATACGCCTACAAAGCACCCAGATGATGACGATGATTACGGAGCAACATTCGAGCGTCACAAGAATTACACTGTTAACTCAACAACGCTCTCTAAATACCTTGCGCCAAACGTGCGTGCTCTCCCCGTTCTCTCTCTGCCCTCCCTCTCGGAGCTTATTACCGACCCTGTTGTGGAGAGCGGCCCTGCTGGAACACCCCAGTTTCAGATTAGTATCTCGAGCAATATCACCGGTCATTGGGATGTCATACAGCTAGATGAACACAATCTTGCTCAGGACCTGATCTTCTCCGTCGTCATACAACAAAGCGAGGTCAGCCAGTATCGGCTTGTCGAAGTAGACATCCAGATTGACCTCGGCGCGCCCGTGACTGACTCTTCAGCTGGCGAACCTCACTTTCTCATGGAGAACTACACAGGTCCGGGGGCACACATGCTGACAAATCTTCGCTTCAATGTGCTACCTGCCAATGTTGTAGACGGCGGCCGCAATCTGCTGCGTTTCCGCCTCCTCCCACGTTCTGCCAAGGGATGGGTTTTTGCTACGACTGTGAACGAGTTAAGCTTTCTTGTCGGGCTGGCTAATATCAATGCGCCCAAGAAGCACATTGATCAATTTCGAGTTCAGTCGTGGGCTCAATACGTAAGAAATATCAGTGGAGGACTCGACCCGGGCAATATTCTTACGGTCACGAACCCGGACACGTTGGTAACAGTAGTGAATCCGCAGTACGCTTCTTGACTAGTACAGCCGGCAAATGCTTGATTGCGAAGTTTCAGTTTCATAGTTCAGGAGAATTCATGGGCAAAATGCTGTTATTAACTACTCTCATCTAATATGAATAACGAATCGAATCCTATGAGCATTGGCATTCATACACCTGTAATTTTTTTATCGATGTAGCAACGCCGTCGTAAAATCAGATTTCTTGAACAGTAGGACAGGTTTTGCTTCAAATTCACGTCGAATTCGACATCTAAACACTCGCAGTCCTTGATACTACTACTTTTTGTTGCCTATCGACTAACGGTGTTTATGCACATACTAGAATTTTGTAAACTTCCTAACCTAAGGTACTGAAGTCCCCCAGCAGGCCTCACATCTGAACGCCCTGGCCCTAGCCTTCACGATTGATTGAATTTACCTCTTCCGCGAGCTCATTTTCTCATTTCTTGCTATTATTCTATCTCTCCATAAAGCAGCGAGATGTCCGTGCGCCCCGTTGCATGCGGGTAGGTAGCATATTGATCGACGACATGCATTCGAACTCCATATTCTTATCGTCTTCCGCATATGGCGGTCTGAACCCTACACACTACATGAAATCCGCAGCTGATTTGTCAATTTGCGTAACTTCATGTCTTTATCCAATGCAACGTTCTCGCATGTGGTGCCATACTGACATAATATCCTGCATCTATTACCAGACAAATGAGTTTATTGGCTAATACTATCGTTGCAGGCTTGCAGCTGCGGCTGAACACTTCGCCCATGGGGCGCCTGCGGTTTTCCCGTTTCGTGTCAATCTGCTGCTGCGTTTCATGCACCTCGGGAATCCATCAGTCTGCATTGACGATGCGTTCGAGGTAAACATTACTTATCATCCAATCACCACGATCCTGCTCGCTGAACCAATGGGGCTCGGCCGAGTGCTAGCGGTTGCGCCCTGAAACTAATAGCTTGATCATCGCGGAAGTTGCCGCTATGATCGATCGTATGTCTCAATGCTCCATGCCGGTAACCGAACTCTTTCTAAAACAGTTATCGCCGGATGGCATTGCGGATATTCCGCCTCGCTTAGCACTTGATCAACAAACTTGAAGATCATCGCTTGGGCCAAAGTGTTCGCTGTGGCGCAACTATCGTGTCCTTGGATGGTTGGACAGGACAATGATCTCCAGGCGGAATCTGCAGCAAAGACTATCCTGTCTCTGCACAGGAGTTGCGCTGCATTGACTATTGACGATAGTCTCATGTCGGAACCGACGAGAATGGTTCTACGGGTAGAGACAGATGGCCATCCTGCAAGAAAACTTGAATTCCGTATGCTTCGCCCGTGTAGATGACCATCAGTGCTCGTGGCTTCGGCTGTAAACGAGGAGGAACATGTCGGAGACACGATCGATCATACGCCCCGCCCATTATACGCGTGGAGCGTAAACAAATTCAATGCGCCTCGGGCGGGGACAGATTTGATCTTAGGAAACTGTAGCCGGAGTTGAAAGGGGATCCCGAACCGTAAGCAGTGCCATAGGCTTCCTCAGATACCAAAGCCTCATTGATTGTCTCTGGTATAACGAGTTACTAGAAATTTTAGTAGCAAGGTGAGGCCAGAGTCTGAGTGAACTACTCTCATACTTGCACCGGGGCAACGTGACGAAGATAATCCGCTGAGAAGACCATGGCTGACAAACCTCCCGAACCTCCTAAACCTCCTGCCTTATTGCCAGCATTTGGGGAAGACAAATTCTTCGAAGAAGCTTTTAACTATGACAGAGACAAGGTAGGGTCAATCACGGAAGAGCGACACTCTTCTAGCCCTGTGTGGCATTGAGCTATGGACCAGTAACATACTGATCATTCAATAGATTGTTGCCTGGTTGAAAGCCTGTGCTAAGGGTGATAAAGGCGGTGCCAGGACACAAGTTCCCGAAGTAAAGATACTACTCATTGAAATTGGTACTAGGCTGGAGACTCTCATGTGCGTGTCAGAAACTACCTCTCTTGCCTGGCATGGGCTGCTAACATTCAAGATAGACTTCCAGATGGTGTGCATTTAAGAAAAAAAGAATTGAAACCTGATTCTCACTTTGCACGCCAGATTGACCCAAAGTGGAAGAGTAGAAAAGAAACCCCAAGAGAATCCAAATTCAAAGTCTTTCCACTGCCGAGCACCTTTCAAGGAGGACTGACGACAGCAATCGCAGTAGGGTGGTTCAATCCTTATGATCTCCTCGGCTTATTCCTCAGCGTGCTGGGTCCAGCAGCCGTAGGTGCCACCAAGAAAACCTTCTTCTTGCCGCTGTGCGCAGTCTATGCTCGGTGGTGCTCGCGCATCGCCGGGCATGCGGATGATGAATGGGAGTGGGACCCGCCGGGAGCCGGAGAGGGCATTTGGCCGCGCATGTTCAATATTACATGGCGGCCCGAAGGAACACCGGAGACTGGCATCCACTTCTTCCTCGGCAGCTCGACAGCAGGCGATAAATGGGACATGGAAGAGACTGGCCAATGGAAGCGAAGGGTGCAGCGTCAGCGATTCGATGTACTGCACAGTGCTCTGCAGCTAAAGCCTTTCAACGCTGATTCGTTCGACAAAAGGAAGTCCCCCGTACAGGATAGATTTAAGGGTGGCGGTTGGGCTTATGGTAACTGCGCAGAAACTTACCCATTCATCTTTAGTGTTCGTGGGTATGGATTTCAGTTTCACCCCTAGTAGACTCAAGCTTCGTTTATTTCTCTAACAACTGGAAAAAATTATAGCACAGTGGACGCGAACAAGAATTTACAAGGCCTTGCTCTTCAAAAGGAGTTTATGCAAGACCCAAACCTCAAGATTTACGATCCATCTATCCTCGGTGCGCCTTGGCGAAACCTGCGGGGTCCTTGTGAGAACTGTTCGGCAATCATTACAAATGCTGGTGCGGATCTAAAGAATTTCGCACGGGACTACGAAGAGGCAAAGCAAGAAGAACCAGAAGATAAACCTCAAACAACTAGTCAGGTCATTGAAGCTATGGGAGAACCCACAGCTGTCCCGGATGCCACGGCGGCCACATCGGCGCCTAACGGATTCACTGACAACCCGGAATATCTGGACACCAGTCACTACTGGGGCACGAAGGGAGCGGGGACACTTGTATGTAGGAAAAAGCTGCTTATATCCCTCCACCTAGCGATCTTCTAGTCCATGTCCCCTATCCGTCATTCCAAAAGTTACTGACCCCTGCTCTGAGACAGGCCGCGAAGAAGGTTGGCTTGACCAATCCACAAGGGCTTTTCATCGTCGTCCCCGAACGTGGCGGCGATCGCTACATTTTCAAGGACAACACGACCGGGAAAATCTACTTGTGGAGCATGCTTACGGACGAAATATTCGAGTTCACCAAGCCTACGGATCGTAAGTGATATCAAACCTCCTCGATGCTCCCTCGGAATATGAATGCATCTCTTCTGTCGCATTGAGATCAATAGCAATCATGAGGCTGACTAGTTGTGTTTAAGTGGCCGGCATTGTCGCCCAATTGAATTTGCCAGTGGAGAAAAGTACGTTGGAAACCACACAGCTTGATGACGTCTAGTCAGGGGAATGCGGGGAAGAGTACGAAGTAAGTAACAAAGATAACAACTTGGTTGGCGGCTATCATTAGTTGGTCTGTGCTCTCGTTTTAACCCTGGTCTCTACGACAATCGGAATGTCTTTAATTCAATAGTAATTGATTGTTCACTTTCATTTGAGATTATGCAACAAAAACATCATTTTAAGGCAGACATGGCTCAAGGGCGCGACCCTCATTCCAATAGAATAACTAGCAGACCTACTTAGCAACATGTCTGGCAGCAGCATCGCAGCATAGTTGGCCCTAGGCTTTGCTGTTGTAGCAAGGCAAGAAAATATGTACAAATATATTGTGACGGAATTGTGGGTCCAGGATGGGTCACCTTGTTCACGGAATAAGGATTATATAGATCCGCACATGTTTTATAAATAAATAGCTGTTTTTATTATTTATATATAGATTAATTATTTTTTTAATATAATTATTTGTTATTTTTTATATAATTAATTATTAAAAATGTTTTATATTTTTTATTTTATTAAATTAAACTTGTTAATTTATTATAATTATAAGCCCGGTTTGTTTATAAAATTAATATTTTATTTATTTAATAATTAATTTTTATAAGTTAACGTAGTTAATTTTTTTATTATTATTATATATATTATATTACGTTATACGCGTGTTTTATAAATTTTAATTTAAACTTTGTTAAAATAAACAACGAAATTAAATATTTAATATATAATAATATTAATATTAAATTAAAAAATTAATATAATTAAAACGAATAATTTAATTTAAAAATAATTTATAAAATATTATTAATTTTAACGTTATTAAAATTAATTATAATTTTAAATTTATTAAAATTAATTATAATTTTAAATTTATTTTTTTTATTTTTATTAAATAAAATATAAAAAATATTTTCGAAAAAATTTATAATAAAAAAAATATAAAACGTTAACGTTATAAAAAAAACAGTTAAAATTTTATTTTTATTATAATTAATATTAATAATAAATTCGAACGTATAAAAAATTAAAATAAAAACGATCGAATTTATATTATTTTTTAAACGATTAAATATAAAACGTTTTTTAATTAAATTTATAAAATAGTTTTATAATTAAATTAAAAACTTATTAATTTTTATTTTTTATTTTAAAAAAAACTTAAGTTTAATTTATAAATATATATTAAAATATTAAAAACTGTTATTATATTATTAAAAATAATTTCGAATAACGTTATTAAATTAAAATACGATATAATATTTAAAAAAACAAATAATCGAAATATTAAATTTAAAATTTAATACCGCGAGTAATATATAATATTTAATAACGTTGTTTTAATTAATTTTTTAAAAATAATAAAAGATTTAATTATTTAACGTTTTTTTAAAATATTATAAAAAAATATAACTTTAAATTAAACGATATAATAAATTAATTAACGCGTTATTATAAAAATTATTAATAAAAACTTATTTATTTTAAAATAATATAAAAATATTTTTAATAATTTAATATATATTAATATATTAATTATTATTAATAAAAAAATAAAAGTTTTTATAATATTTAAAAATTAATTATATAATCGTAATATTAAAACAAATAATTAATTTAATTAACGTAATAATTAACTTAATAATAAACGAAATAATAAATAAAATTATTTATATAATTTAAAATTATATTATTTATAATTATTTTTAATTTATAATAAACTTTAATTCGTAATAAAAAATAAAATTAAATAATTAATTAAATTTAAAATTAAAAAAAATAACGTTATTAAAAAAACACGTAAACATTATAATAATAATATTTATAAATTATTTTATAAATAAACTCGGATTAAAAAATAAAAAAATTATTTAAAAATATTAATAAAACTTTTTATTTTTAACGAATTTATATTTTTAAAATTTAATTTCGTTTATATTATAATTAATTTTATTATTTTATTATTTAAATTATTATTATTTAAAATTTTTATTATTTTAAATATAAATTAATATATATTTTTGAAATATATTTTAATTAATAATTATAATATATTATACGTAATTAATAATAAAAATTTATTCAAACGTAAATTATAAATTAAAATAAAAAATAATAACGTTATTTATATTAATATTATTTAATTTTTAATTTAAAATAAAAATACTCGAGTTATTAAAAAAATATTTAATTTTATTATTAATAATATAAATTTTGTTTTTAAAAATGTTGTTTTTATTAAAAAATTTTACGTTAATTTTATTTCGGAAGTTTGTTTAAAAAAAAAATATATATATAATATTACGGTTAAAATTGTATTTTTTATTATAATATATTTAAAAAAAATAAAATTATAACTCGTTTAATTAAATATTATAATTTAGTTTTTTTTAAATATAAACTTTTTTATATTTATTCGAATAAAAATTTAATTTTATTAAAAAATTTTTTAAAAAAATCTTTATAAACGTAATAAAATTACGTTTTAATATATAAAAATAATTAATACGTATTAAATTTTAATATTAATTTAAAAATCTTTTATTATTTAAAAATTTTTTTAAAAATTTATAATATAAAAAAATTAATTATTTAAAATTTAAAGTTTTAAAAATTTTAATATATATAAAAAAAAAATAAAAATTAAAAATATTTTATATTAAAATTATAAATATTACGTTAAAATATACATTTTAAATATAATTTTTAAAAAACTTTTTAAAAAGTGTTTATTAAAACTTTTTTAAAAAATTATTTAAAAATTATTTAATTATTTTTTAAAAAAAAATTACTCGTTTTTTAATTTAATAATTAAAAACGAATATAACGGATTATTTTTTTATTTTCCGTTATTTAATAAATAAAAGTTAATAATTTATAATTATATTTAAAAGTTCGAAATATAAATTAATACGTAATTTAATTTTAAAATTTATAAAATTAAAAATAATAACAATATAAGCGTAATTAATAAAAAAAAGTTAATATTTTATTAAAAATAATATTATAAAAAAAGTATTAATATTAAAAATTTTTTTTAATATAAAAAAATTAATAAATAGTTTAAAACGTGTTAATAAAAAAATTATTAAAAAGTTAATTAAAATATTCGATAAAATAAACTTATTTTATAAATTATAATTAAAATTAACGTAAATAATAATTTAATTATATAATATAAGTTTTTTTAAAAAATATAATAATTATATTTTATAACACGTATTTAAACGTTAATTCGTATAATATTGTAAATTTTATAATTTTACGATTATTAAAAATATATTAAATAAATTAAAACCCGATTAAAACAATATATATATATACGGATATAAAATTTATACTTTAAAACAAAATAAATTATTTAATAAAAATAAAAAAGTTTATAAAATTAAAAATCGAGTTTATTTAAATTATTTAATTAAATATAATATTTTAAACTTATATAAAATTTAAATTTTTATTATTAATAATATAATTATAATATAAAACGTAGTTTTTAATAAAAATTAGTTTTATAATAAAAACGAATAAAAGATCTTTATTTAAATTATTTAATAAAAAAAAATAAATTCGTTATATTAAATCGCGATATTAATAAATTATTTATTTAATTAAAAATAAAGTTCGAATTTAATATTAAAAAACTACCGGAAAATTAATCCGACGATAAAAAACTTAAATTTAACTTAATTAATACGCGTTTTAAAACTTATTAAAAAACGTAAAACTCGGGAATAAAAATAATTATTAAATATTTATATTAATAATTTAATATTTAAAACAATTAATTTGTTACGGACTTCCTATATTTTAGGGCATCGGATATAGGAAATAGTATCGGGGTCTTAATTTATAGGTAATAATAAGGTTGTTAGCGGTATCTGTAAAAAAGGTCTGATAATATTCTTACTATTTGTTTAGTAAGGTGTACTTAAAAATAGTTTAATAATTGTATTCGTATTTAGGTTTAAATTATAGTTTTAAATTAAAAGCTAAAAAACAAAAACAAGTAACTAAATATAAGAATAAATAAATGTTTATATAAAAAAACCTTGATTATTTTTTTCTGTACTAATTTCTTTTTAAATCATTATAAGTTAATAAGCCTGGATTACTATAAACTAGTAAGTTTGGATTATTATAAATTAATAAACCTGGATTACTATAAGTTAATAAGCTTGGATTATTATAAACTAGTAAGTTTGGATTACCGTAAGTTAGTAAGTTTAGATTATTATAAGCTAATAAGTTAATAAACTATTACGTGATTATATACCCCGACTAATATATATTTTAATATTGTATCTTTCGAGGTATATTTTTCTATTCCCCGCGTTAAACTTACTAACGGGCTATTTTTTTTTTATTAAGTTGTAATATTATTTTTTTTTTTTAAAATTATTGTTTTAATAATATTTTTTTTTTATAAGTTATACTTTTTTTAATCGTTTTTATAATATTTAACCGTATTCGAAAGTTAAGTTTTTTTTTAAAACATTATAACGTGTTATTTTTACCGTTTTTTTTAAAAACGTAAGTTTTAAAGTTATATTTTGTTTTTAATACTTCAATCGTTTTTTATTTTATAAAATAATAGAAAATATATCGCGTTATAAAAAATATATTCGTACCGGTTATTTTTATAATAATTCTAAAGTTTTTTTAACTTTTATTAATGTTTTATAAAAAAAATTTCGTTAGTTATATTCCGAAAAAAAAATAACCGAATTTAAATTTTTTTAAACTTATTAAAAATTTAATAAAACTTTAGTTTTTTTATTTTATTTTTATTGTTAAAAAGAATTTTTTCGCTTTTATATAATAACGTTTATTAACTATAGTTTTTAATCGTTAAATAAAATAAACGAAACGGAACGTATTTAAAAAAAAAAACGTGTAATAAAAGAACATAGTATAGTAAAAATTTCTACTTCAACCGAACCGTTTTTTATTATTATGTTTAATTTTAATTAAGCTGTTTTCGACGTTTTTTTAACTAATCCCGCGTTTTTAATTTTAATCGATTAAAATATTATTAATAAAACTAAATTATAATTTTAACAACCGTTTTTAAATATTTTTTAAATTTTTATATATTATTTAAATATAAATAGTTTTTTTATTTAATTAAATATTTAAATTTGTTATTATTTTAATAAAAGTTTAATATTTTTTTTATTTCGTATATATTTTAATTAGTTTTTATTTTAAATTAAATTTTTAATAAAATATTACTTAATATTAGTTTTAATAAAAAAATATAAAAAACAAAATATATTTATATTATTTTAAATAATAATAATTTATAATTAGTTAACGAAACAATTTTTTTAATTTTAAATAAACTAAGTTTTTTAAAATCTAATTTATTATTTAATCGTTTAATTTTAATTTATAAAATTTTTAAAATAATATTTTATTTTTATTATAATAAATAAACTTTATTTTTTTTTGTTAAAATTAGTTTTTTAATTTTTTTTTTGTTATAATATTTTATTATTTTTTATTAAAAAAATTATAAATATATTTATAACTTTGTTTAAAAAGTTTTAATTTTTATAATTATTATTTTAACTTTAGGTATAATTGTTATAATAGTAGGTATTTTTGTTAACGTTCTTTTTAGTTTTTTTAAAGTAGTTTAACGTCCGTATATTATTTCGTAAAAAAATATATTTATATTTTTATTTATTAAAATGTTATATACGATTTAAGTAATAAAAAGTAGTTTTATTTAGTTGTTTTATTAATAATTAATATAATTTCGTAAATATTATTCTAACGTTTAGTTTAACCGTTTAATTTATTTATCCGTTTAAAAATAATAAACTGTAAAAAATTTAAATTTAGTACTTATTTGTTTAAAAAAACTATTTTTGAACTTAAAAATAAACAACTTATTTCGATTAAATATAATTCGTTTTAATATTTTATATTTATTAAAATAATATTTAATAAATACGTACGTTAATTATTTAATAATTACGTTTGTTTTAAAAAATAAAAAATACTTATATTTCGTAAATTAGTTTATAATTATTTATATAACGTCGTATTTAATTTTAATAATTAAATCGATTAATTATAATAGTCCGATAATAAAGTTTTATATAATAATATATTATATTTAATTTAATATTTATATTAGTTATAAAAGTTTATAAAGTTTATACCGTATTATTTTAAACTTGTTATATATATTATAATTTTTAATAATAATTTTAATAGTTTTTTAAAGTTTTAAAAAGTTATATTTTTTTTATAATCGTTTTATTGTTTTAATTATTTTTTAATATCCGTATAATAAATATTCGTAAAAATTTTTAATAAACTTATTTTGTACTAACTTTAATAAATATATTTTTTTTTATATTTTAACTTGTTTAATTTAATTTTATTATATTTATATAATTTTTCGAACTTTCGGTTATTATATAT